>JAURVB010009273.1:0-21608 GCA_033002965.1 Piper betle
AAATGAAGAATATGTAATTTTTTAATTCTTTTAAGCATTTAAGAAGATAAATTCCTAATTTTTTGCCATGTGATCGATACAATATTATAGGCCGAACGGGTTTATAAACAAGAATATAGTATGCATGAATAAGAGGAGAAGAACCAGTGACGTTCAATATTTGTTCATTTTTAAAATAATAAAATTGAATCTATTTTCCTCTTTCACTCCAAATCTTCTTTAAGGTTTTTTTTTTTAAAAAAAATCCTCCAAAGATAATATCAAGAAACAACAGCTCTTATATAAGGGAACCCTATCTTCTTTTCCCATTGTGACCGATTCTTTAAAATTACTAAAAAGATTTTATCCGCTCCAAACCTACGAAAAACCTATTATCTTTGGAATTAAGAATGCGGGGTTTCCATTGATCCTACCACTCCCACACTTGGTGAGATGTTTGAATTTTGATGGCTGGTGTAATATTTGTCAGTTTTTAAAAAGCTATGTTAGGGCTAACGTGATAATTAAGTTTCCAACATATGCAACTGGACCTTTAGGATGTGAGTTCAATTAGGAAAACAATTTACATACTTTACGATATGAGTTTTTTATAAAATAATGGAGGCCATTTTTCATATTACCTAGTAATGAGAGAATTAAGTATAATTATCAGAAATATTTTTTTTAATAATGATAAAATATCCCTCTAATTGAACAAAATTTAAACTAGCCACAGTTAGCGGCCATGGGGTGCTAAATCTAAGGGTATCTATCAGTCGAATTTGGTAGGGTATTGACTAAACTAAACTCATTATTTAAGCCAAATTTATAAATCAAGTCTAACTATTTACTATTAAGGTAAAACCAAACCCGATTAAGATAAAACTAAATGCTACCATTTATTAAACGGGTATACATATAACTATTGAAACTACATGTTAAGAAAAATATTCAAACTATACAATAATATTACATGTTTTATAAGGTTACAGAAAGTGAAAGAATATTTTAAAAATACAAATAAGATATTTATTATTTTAAAAGTTAATGTATTACTGATTTTTATAATTAAAGTTATAATATAGGAATCAAATATTAGGTACACATTCCTTTATGACCAAACCCAACTATTTATAATTGGGTACCTATTATTCTCAAACAAAATTTTATTATTAATTTTTTAAAATCTTACCATTAAGGTTTAATTAAGTTAGGCTTCGCTACTACTCGACCTAATAGGCAGCCCTAACTAAATTTGATCACCCATGGCCCTTAAGGCAGCCATACCTAGTCACCTTGGCCTTAGCATGGCAAGGTTGTAGCCTAACGTGGCCACCCTAGGGTGGCAGGTCATGGCTAGACCTAGCTGTCTAGGGCCCATAGGTCAGGCAGCTAGACCTAGCTACCCAGAATCACCTTCGGATGTCAAATGAGTGCAGGTTTTTTTCTTAATTTTTTAAAATTTCTTTTAGATCCTTTGGCACATCCGTGATCGAATAGAGGTGGCCTGGCCACCCATTTCAAATCCTGGCCACCGGAGCAAGGGTGGCTGATCTTTAGCCCCTCCTTAGTTTCATTTTTTTTTTTTTGGTGAGGGTATTTTAGATAATTTTAATTTCCCCCCTTATGGGTAATGAAGCCTGATAACATTGCTTTAATAATTATCCATTAGAAAGGAATTAAGTGAAAATCAGATGCATATATGGCATACAATTAACCGAAAGGCACGCGGTCTGTTGTTTTGCTTCATAATAGGTTAGGTGGATTGGTATATAGCAAAAGTGGAGTATGACAGACCAACCAGGTGATCTTAAGACCTTTATTTTTCTGTCAATGGACATACTGTTGCTATTAGAGCTCTATATGTTCTTCTTCTGTTTTCTGTATTTACTGTGTATGAATGATTCAATTGGTTTGAACCTAAACCGAATATATGTACAACTATTTGGCAGACTGTTCTAGCTATTGATGCAGGTGCAAAATTAAAATTTGCCATCGTAAACCGGGGTGAAAATTTTCTTCGACCAAACCAAAAAAGGCTTTGGGCTAACATTTGATGGAGCCGAGATTATTGAAGATTCAACGAGCCGTAGCGGCCAATTTATGTGGTTCCCAGACCTGTTCTCAAAATGCAACCAAAACGCTCCACCTCTGTGGCTGGTCCGGCCAACCCAACCTCCAACCCACCATCTCCTGCTCTGCTCTCTGCCAGTGATATCCCTTCCCCTCCCTCAATGGATATCATCTCCACTTTCTCGGGCGAACCCCATCCAAAATCAATGTCGTAAACCCCTAACTTTGGAGACCCAGCGATGGGCAAGACCCGAGCCCCGACAAGCTGGACGAATTTGCCAACCGTCTCCTTGAGTCTCGCCACTGCCCGACCCTCTAGTGCCCGGATACCCTCTCGAATCACCTCGGACGCCACCACCAACCCCCTTCTCCGGCCAGCTCCGCCCCTCTCGCTTCACAGCAAACCATGCCGATGCAGTTGCCGAAGTAGGTGTCCGGCACCCGGGGCTCGATACGGGCCCGGCAACCGGAAACAAAGCTGAAATAAACGGTTCTGTCCTCGTGCCGGCGGGCCTTGGTCTGGCATACCCAAACGTACGAGCACGCGGCCACCCACGGAGTCGGACAGACACCGGTGACGGACGTGATCCGGTTTTGGAGCATCTCGAGTTGTACAAGGGTGAGGACAAACGTGGCTCGGACGGTCCGTCCGGCCAAGGTTGTCTTGGCCGACCGTCTCTTCTCGGCTTCATACATATCCTCTAGAGCTGCCCTCTTGCTCTCCTCTAGATCTAGGAGAGCTCCCCGGTCGTAGACAGGCGCCTCTTGGATCGCCGAGGGGTCTCCGCCGGAGCAATGAACCGCCGCCCATGACTTCAAGAAGCGACTGTAGCTGTTGCCATCCACCGCCGCGTGGTGAATCGTCATCCCGAGAGAGAAGCCGGCGCCCGGGAAGACGGTGAACTGCAGCGCCAGCAGCGGACACCGACCCCGATCGTCCGCCTGCGGCAATGGCGGCACCAGCGGACGGGTGAGCGTCACGTCCTTGGCGTCGTCGGAGATGACGGCGGCGAAGTCGTCGTCCGACTCTGCGACGAGCAGCGAGACCGAGTCACCGTCTGCATACTCGATGACGAGGTCTTCCCGTAAAAGGCGGCCGGCGAGGGAGAAGAAGGATTGGAGGGTGACGGAGAGGGAGCGGCGGAGTGCGGGGAGGTGGGTGGAGAGGAAGCTGTCGGTGGTGATGGCGGTGCATTGGTAGAAGAAGAGACTCTCTGACTGGGCTCAGAAGGAGCCATAAGACGTCGAAGAAGGTGAGGGGAGTTGAGTGGGGAACGGTGGCCGGCGTCGGAGACACTCTGTACTGCGCCACCACTTTGGCCGTCGGCTTAGTGATGGTTGCAGCTCCGCCGTTAGCCTCAACGGGAACAAAATCCATTACCAGCTCTCCTGGAGAGTAGTCACCCAAATAGATATTTTCTTACCCTTTTTATTTTTAAATTTTTTTAAGGCTGGTACATATATAAAGAGTTGAAAGGTGATTCTGTCAAAATAATAATATATTATAATAGTACGGAGCTTTTTTTTCTCGAGCAAAGAGCTTATAATTGAGGAGCGAGGACTCCACTGACCATCAGTCCCTTCACATGGTACCTGTTCTTGGTTGGTAAAAATAATTTTGTGGGGAAGTTGAGATATTTTGATTTCAGATACGTATTCTCATAAATGTTAATGATGCTTTCTATATAAGTTTTTTATATTTTTTAGAGATTTAAAAGCAGTTATGAAATTTATGCATGATTTTATTACCTTAAATCTCTAAATTTATAAAAAAACATCTTAAAGAAATATAATTAGCCTTCTATAAAAAAGTAATAAGATCTCGTGAAACTTTCATAACTTCCTCTAAATCTCCAAAAGTTATTAAAATTTTCCTTATGAATCATCATTAGTCAAGCTTTTGACTTCGTGATACAATATCAAATGGTTAATTAATTAATGCCAACGATAAGAGCATTCGAAGTGTTGTATACCTATATATGGGAACATGTATACTTATATATGCCAACTATCATTTATGGATGATATCTTCACTAGTTATTTATTTATGAACTTATATATATATATCAACTGTTTGAAGAGATGTCACTTTTGAAGATACGACATTGGCTTATTATTTTATATGGTAGGTCAGGTCATTATAATATCAAATAAATCTTTTTATGTGTTAAATAGTTACCTTATCCGTTATGAATTATAGAAAGACAGTAGGTTGGTTTAGGTCGTTATAATATCAAACAAATCTTTTTATGTGTTAAATAGTTACCTTATCGGTTATGAATTATAGAAAGACGTAGGATGGTTCATGTCGTTATAATAGTAAACAAATTTTTTTCTGTGTTAAATAGCTACCATATCAGTTATGAATCATTGGAAGATATAGGATGGGGCTAGCAATGGACCCAATTAAAAAAGGATGTGGGCTAGGGCTAACAATAGTTGAAGTGTAAGGATTTTGAGAATAAAAATTTTTAATATGGGCATGGTTGCATAAATCGGAATCGGAATCGGAATCGGTTTTCCATGGAATCGGAATCGGAATCGGAATCGGTCTGAATCGGCCAAGAATCGGTTCAGTTGAATCGGTCCAAATTAATTTAATCGGTCATATATAATAATTTGACAATTTACAATATAAATATATTAAAATTGGGTATTGATGTTATTTTTATATTATTCTATGTATTATAGTTTATGATATTTTTTAAATATTTTTTAAGATTTTTTTAAAATTATTTAGAATTAATTATTATTTTTGACTCGGGTTAGACTCGAGTCAACTTTTAATTACGAGAATGCCACCCTCCCCTCTCTACCCCCGTCGCCGCCGGCGGCCCGGTCGGCGGCGAGCCTCGCGGCGGCGATGTCGGCAGCCCGGTCGGACGAACCGTCGGCCGGCGGAATCGCGGCGGAAGCGTCGGACGGCGGAAGGTGAGTTCGGAACGGGCGCAGCGTCGGACGGCGGTGGGGTGGTCGGAAGGTCGGGCGGAGCGTCGGGCGGCCGAATCGCGGCGGAATCGCGGCGGAATCGGGCGGAAGCGCGGCGGAGGGCGGCGGAGCGAACGCGGCGGCGGAATCGGGGGAGAGGGTTTGATTTAGGTTTTTAAATCCAAATTACCATTTTGCCCATGCTTAAATAATTTAATAAAAATTATACCTAGGGTATTTTGGTAATTTCCTAAAAACCGATTCCGATTTAAATCGGCCGATTCCGATTCCGATTTAAATCGGTCGGAATCGGCCGAAACGGGCCGATTCACGACTCGATTCGGGGCCGACCGAGTCGGCCCCGAAATCGGATCGGCGCGACGCCGATCCGATTTAAATCGGCCGATTCCGCACGGAATCGGCCGATTTTTTCAACTATGAATATGGGTAGATTGTGAGATCTATCAATTTAATTATAAATAATCTCTATTCGGGTAAGATTCTTTTTACAAGTACGAATGAATTATAAATTTTAACTTAACTAATTATTTTTAAAAAATAAATTAGGCTAATTACACTATACTTTTGGCAGGGTTGTTACATTTTCTTATAGTGTAATTAATTCTAGCATCACAATAGTTTTATACGTTCATTAATACTTACTTACTTTATTATTATTATTATTATTATTGAAACACCCAAAAAATAACTCAGATATTTTGTTTCGAAATCAGTCTTCATATTATTAAATAAAGGTAATATTTATAGATTTATTTACATAAATTTTATAGAATGACTTATCATATTTTGAGTGTGTATGTATTTATGATTTATAATTTTTCGTATCTTGAGTGTATGTATTTATAAGTGATGACTTCTCATATTTCGAGTGTATATATTTATGACTAATGACTTTTTATGTTCATTTTTATGTCTCAAATAAAAGAAAATGACAAAAATTTGGTGGGGTGATATATTTTTTGTATGATATGAGTATGTTATTTTTTTGTCTAAGTGTATGTGTATCATTTTTGAATGTGTTGTGTGTGATTTTCGACAACCTACGCAAGTGGGTATGAAAGTGATTTTTTGACAACCTATGCTAGTGGGTATGGAAGTAATTTTTCTGATTTTTCGACAACCTATGCTAGAAGTAATTTTTCGACAACCTATGCAAGTGGGTATAGAAGTGATTAGGTTATAAAAATGAGAAAGTAAAATTAATTGTGTTAAGATTGTATTTATGATTGTTCTTGATTGTTGAGTGGTTATGTTTATATATGTGTTTATGATTATTGAGTGTTATGTTTATGTATGTATTTATGAATGTTGTTTATTGTTGTGTGGTTATGTTTATATATGTATTTATGATTGTTGTTAGATTATTGAGTGGTTATGTTTATGCATGTATTTAGGATTGATGTTGATTGTTTAGCGGTTATGTTTATGTATGTATTTATGATTGATGCTGATTGTTTAACATCTTATTTCGACTAAGATTTTTGGGATGATACAATTATTATTATTATTATTATCGTTGTTGTCATTATTATTATTATTATTATCATCATCATCATTATTATTATTATCATTTATTATTAAAAAAACATTGAAGTATGATTCTACTTAAATAAGTAAATTTAAAAATTTGAATAAATTTTAATAATTTTATAATCATGTTTATTTAATAATGCACACTTAATTTAGATTTTTACATATTTTTATTTATTTATTATTTATTATTAAGAAATAACTTAGTGTATAATTATATCCAAAATAATTTTTAAAGAATAAAATTCATTTAATTGATAAATTTTTTACTTATTAAAATTAAAATTACTTTGAATATTTTTATACAATTATATTTTTATTAAAATTAAATAAATATTCATTATTTTATGTAAAAATAATATAGAAATATATTTTAAAATAATTTTATGCATTCTTAATGTACATTATTAATACGTTTCAAATGTACGTTATGCATTGTGCTGGTCTTTGGTTTGCTCTTGAGTCGAATTAATATTAAAAAATAAATTAAAAAATAAATAAAATAATATCGTAATAAAACTTAGACTTCCTTCCGACTCGAAACGGCGGGCCATAGCTCCCGAAACCTGGATGTCGCCCATCTTTCCGAAACCTGAAAGTCATCTATCTTTGCTGGGTGGGGGAGAAACTTGCTCAATGGGCAATTAATATACAGTATTTTTGGGCAATTATTTACTTATTTTTTATTATATTTTTAAAATAATATATTACATTTTTAAATTAAATTTATATATTTTTAATATACATTATTATTAAATCTTAATATATACCCTATATATGGCACAAATTTTGGGTATTTTAATTAAAAATATCTTAGTATTGACATCGGCTGATATTCCCATATGAGTAAAAAACAAATCTAGTCATTAATCGAGATCACATAGATGTAATTTTGCTTAGACAGAACTATTATCATCATCTAATTATTATTTTAACCTTAAGATTCACATTAAATATAGCTTATGAAAGAGTATCACATGTTGCCAATACTAATTGTTTTCTTTTACTCCGTGTCTCTAAAAAGTTCTGATAGGCCCCAAAATATAGGCTAAATAAAATTAAAATAAAATCATTCCTTTTTTCTCTCTTCTCTTTCTTTACGGCCTGTTTTTTTATTTTATTTTTCTCCGTATTCTCGCTCGGAAATTGGTATGACACTGTTTGGCCACGAGATTCTGTCATGCAATAAATGCTGTTGTCCAACTCTTGCTGTCGTTCAATTTTGTTGTCTCGAAAAGCAGCTATCAATCATGATTCACGTTAGCTCATGAATCATAATGGCAGGGCATGATATTTAATAAAATGGGCCAATAGAATTCTGCCCTCATCCACGTGTTCCACGTGCTTCATGAAAATCAATGATCACGGAAACGATCTGTTTTTAAAGCATTTTTAAGAGCTCCAACAAAATTAGAAGATTCTTGTTTTCATTGGTATGTTTAGTATGATAGATTCTGATAAAAAAGAAAATAAAATTTGTTTTTTTGAAGGTCGGAGTATTTGAAATAAAATCGGTTTTTTTACAAAACTTGCTAACTATTCAATAAAAGAAAAGTTGGCTAATCTTCTTTCTTTATCCAAACCCATACAAAAAATTGTGTTTTTTATCTTTATTTTTTCTTTTTAAATTCTTTTTAAATTATCTGACAATCTGTCTATAACCAAACATAAAGTAAAATTTTAGTAACACCCCATTACTTTTATCTGTGTTTCAAAATACACCACATTTTAATTAGTATGTAGATTTTACTAATTATCCCCATAAATAAATAGAAGTTAACTTTGTTTATGGAGATAGGATATAAACCCACTAGTGACAAATAAAAACCCACGAAGTGAAAGAACCCCATTTTATCAAGACTCAACTTTTACTGTTGGAGGGAGGTGGGAAAAATAAAGGAGATGAAAGAACACCTAATAGTACCACCAATGCAACAACCATCCATCTCCTTCAAATCACTATTCTGTTTATGTTTTTTATTGTACTTCTTAAATAAATTTCTGAATATTAACTTAGATAATGTGAAGATAATGTAAGGAATGCAAGGATGGTACTAAATAAGTAGTTGTGGTGAAGGTGATTTGTTGTGGTGGTGGTAGCCGTGGATGATGTGGTGGTGACGGTGGTGTTGTTAGTGATGGATTCATTTGTTATAAGTAACAAAATGTCATGCTTTTCACGATTCTTGTCATAGTTTTTAAATGAATTTGTAAGTAAAAATTTAGATGTGTTGAAGGTGGGAAAGAAATGTGAGGATAATATTACAAAAGCTGCACTAGAATTTGTATTGTTCTTTTTGAATGGGTTTATGCTTAAAAAAATTAGGTGAAGTGAAGGCGGGGTTAGAAGGTGAAGGAGTGTTTCTTATTGTACTTCTTTGTGACGGGTTTATAAATAAGAACTTAGGAAAGATGAAACTTGGGGAAGGGGAGGAGGAAGATGAGAATGGGTGGGCTGTGGTGGTGATGACGGTCACGGACGGTGGCGGCACTAGCGACGACTCTCCTTTCGACAATCACGGGAGAACTCGGGCGAAGTAAATTATTTTTGAAAGTTCTGTACCGTATATTTTAAGCGGGTTTTTACTGTTTTGCTAATTAAGTGTATTTATTTTTGTTGAAACTGAGTTTATATCATTTTCCCAAAAATTAGTTAAATCCACATGGACCAGTTTAAATAGGATGCCAAAAGAATTCCCTCATTATACACACACTTGAAAGACCTTTGTAAAATCAAACATCGGTCATAATTAGCAGCCCACCACTTCACCCAGTTTAATTTGTTATCTATCAAACGCTCATTTTTTGTAATAGTCTCAAGAACACTTGCTACTAGTTTGTTAGTTTCCGCAATTGGAAGAATGGATTAACACTTTCACTCGAAAAACACATTCGAATAATTTCTCAGGCCAGTAATTCATTGGATTTTTTCGTTTCCGGTCACTCGGAAATAACTGCGTCAATCAATCACAAGGCTTTAACCAAATAATATGGCAATTAATCTCGGGTAAAGAAAGTGGCAGTAAAATTCATCATCATTATTGACATAGAAAGAGAATTGAGGCAAGTAAACTAAACTTCAGCAGCGGCAGCAGCAGCAGCAGCTACCTCTAATTGGCTTCATTGAAAAAGTGTCGAAAACGCTCCACCTCTAATACGGGACCCGCTATTCCGATTTCAAGCCCACCATCTCCTGCTCTACTCTCTGCAAGAGAGAACGCCCCGGTTTCTTCTATGGAGAGCACTTCCACCTTTTTAGGTGGACAATAACCAAAATTGGCTTCATAGACCCTTAATCGAGGGGAGCCCGCAACAGACAGGATCACATCATTTGCGGACAACTCGGAGTATTTGCCAACCATGTTCCAGACCCCTTTCACCAATCCACCTTGATTCAACGTCTAAATACCCGCATGGATCACCTTGGAAGCCGTGGCCAGCCCATCGGCTCCACCGACCTCTGCTCCGCTGGCTTCACAGAACGCCCCGCTGATCAGGCTGCCGAAGTAGGCATCCGGCACCGGTGGTTCTACCCGTGTCCGACAGTCTGCCGCAAATCCGAAGTAGACGGCTCTGTCCTCGTGCCCACGGGCCTTCGTGAAGCAGACCCAAACGTGGGAACAGGCCGTGACGAACGTTGACGGTCGGGTGCCCGTGACGGATACGATCCGGTCACGGAGCCTTTCGATCTGGTCGCCGGTAAGGACAAAGGTGGCCCGGACGGGTTGACCAGCTAGCTCCACTGTCGTCTTCACCAAGCTCTTGTTATCGGCTTCAACGGCCGGTGCGAGTGCAATCTCCTTCAAGACCACCAGAATTCGCATCTTCTCCTCCTCAAGCTCTAACAAAGCTCCCCTTTCGTATAAAGGCGCCTCCAGTAACGCCGAGGGATCGCCGCCAGACCGGTGGATCGCCGCCCATGACTTCAAGAACCGGGTGGAGCTGTTGCCGTCCGCCGCCGCATGGTGGACCGTCATCCCGAGGGAGAAGCCGGCGCCGGGGAAGACGGTGAACAGAAGCGCCAGCAACGGACACCGACCACGGTCGTCCGCCGGCGGCAACGCCGGGACCAGCGGACGGGTGAGCATCACGTCCTTGGCGTCGTCGGACATGACGGCGGCGAAGTCTTCGTCCGACTCGGCGACGACCAGCGAGACCGAGTCGCCGTCTGCGTACTCGATGACGAGGTCTTCCTGTAAAAGGCGGCCGGCGAGGGAGAAGAAGGATTGGAGGGTGAGGGAGAGGGATCGGCGGAGGGCGGGGAGGTGGGAGGAGAGGAAGTCGGCGGTGGTGATGTTGGCGCACTGGTAGAAGAAGAGGCGCTTGACGGGGCCCGTGAAGAGCCAGACGACGTCGAAGAAGGTGAGGGGTACTACGGTGTGGGGCACGGCGGCCGGAAGTGAGGAAACCAGGCACTGCTCCACCACCTTCACCTCCGTCGTCGACGCAGCCTTGCTCACTTCCATGGCTGTCAAACAAAGAAAAGAAAAAGAGGTGATTTATGAAGTTGAATAATATGATGGCTCTTAAAGTTCTATCGTAATTAAATTTTCATCGAGTTGTATCCGGTTAAATAGTTAAAACTTGATTAAAATATCATTATTTTACATAACACATCTATCAATAGAAAATATATATAAAATAAAAAATAAAAAATTATAATTATCCAAAATAACTTCCCCCACAAAATATATGACATTTTTAATATATAAAATAAAATAAAATAATATTATAATTATAACAAAAAAACTTCAACGATCACGAAGTCATCCAAACGTTACAACAATTTCATGTAAAACATATTTGTTTGGAAGCCGAAATTCACTCTGCGTCACACGTTGTGTCGAGTTAAGGGGTTCATTGGGACTAAAGGCACTTTTGTAACTCAAACAACTCATAAGATAAATAATAAATAAAAATAACATTGACTTGATAACCACAAATTTATTATTTATTTTAATTTTATATTTTTGTTTATCTGAATTATGTGATCGAACCCAAGTCATCGACCTCCCTAGTCGATCTCATGCCTCTACTGTTAGCCATCACCTGAGAAATAATTTACGGTGGTTCCAAAATCAAAGGAAGAGGATAAGAAGAAAGAGAGGATAAGGAGGGGAAGGTATGATTTGAGGCCCAAAGTTATGGAATGGAGAAATTCTCCCGACGTCTATAGACACCCGAGCGATGAAGGAGAAAATGGGGGCTCCTAGAAAGAAGAGAAGAGAGAAGAAAGGAAAAGGGAAGTTGCTGATAGGAGAAGCCATATCATCTTTGGATCAAGGTAGACCCAAAGAGGAATACCATCGCCCAAAAGACCAAGTTGCTACCAGAGCATGTGGGTAGAAATCAAGCACATATCCTCAACTTTGGAGCACTATTCCGGCTAGACCAGGCTGTCATCAGCCAAGCCTCAACCCCCACCAAGTTCCCCTCACTGTCGGGAACAAACCCCAGCCGAGAGCATCTGCCAAAGAGCTCAGTCTCTGCCAGAAACTCAAAAGAGTTGAGGGAGCTCATTGCTTTGAAGAAAATTGAGGAAGCAAAGAAGAGAAGAAAGAAGCAAGGAAGAAATGTAAAACCCATAACCCGAGTCAGGGTTTTATAGTTAGAACCGGTCGATTATACAGTTATTTTTAGTTGAGTCAATTTCAGAATGCGTGCGCTAAGCTAAGGCCGGCCGCCTATATGAGCAATGTGGGTCACGTGTACCTAAGTATAAGATGATAACATCATGAATACAACAAAAAAAGTTATTAGAATATATGAGAGTATATCAGTTTATTTTTTTATATATATAGTAGATCGTAAATTTAGTTTTAAGTTGTTTACCGTCTTAGGACACGTTATTTATTATTTTTAGATGAGTTGATAGGTCTACAACATGTTATTTTATTTTATTGAGCATAATTTATTTTTATATATTTTTTATATTTATTTTATATTTTTTAGAATTTATTTATTATTATTAACTCTAATTGAGAGCAAGTCCAAGTTTTATTAACAAAATTGCCCCTGCCCATTTCTTCTTCTACCATGATTCTGTTCCCCCCCCCTCCCCTACCCCCTATGTTCTACCGTGCCACCCCACCGCCAGCAACCTTGCCATCGGCGACCTTGTCGCCAGCTGCACCATTGCCGGCAAGTTCCGTCACCACCACCTCACCCCCACCCCCACCCCCTTCCCTCCTCCTCTCCCTACCCTCTTCTCCCCATTTTCCCCTCACAGCCACCCACTCCGCCACTATGCATGTATCGCCACCGGCCACCAACTCTGGCAACAACCTCCGACCACCTTCCGTAGCTCCTCTCCCCTCCTTCCTGACTCTTCCCAGGCCTGGACGACACATGCATGGCAACCCAAGGTCATCACTTTGCATGTGCTGTCTCTGGCCTTTAGCACCACCGCTGGCCAATTGCGCCCCATCACCACCCATGCCATTGACAGGACCTCCCTTACATGACCACGTCTTACCCCGACCAGACCTCTCACTTCCCCCCACGGCCTCCTCCTACCCTAGCCAGGGCTGTTTTGAGCTGCAGTCTCCGCCGAAGCAAGCTTTGCCACCGACCGCTCCCTCCGACATCTGAGCGTCTCCTCCCCACCAAGATATCCTCTTCCTTGCCCTTCATCCCTCACAGCACTCATGGCATAGTCTCTGATTTGTGGTGTTTTCGTCGGTGGGCAGCCATCATAGCATTAGTATTTAGTTTTGATGTGTAGGTACGAAGTAGGAGCTCACCTCCTAGGCACGAGAACAAACTCCAAGCTTCTGCCAGGTCTGTTTAGGACTTGCCTCTGATTTATTATTCTATTCTATAGTGATTTATTTTTACGGATTGTAAGATAGGTTAACTAGTGTTTTATCGAATCCCACTTAACTTGGGTCATTTAGTCAAATAGTGTTCCAGATTAATAACTCTTAAGGATGAGATCCTTCGAGTATGATTTTGAAAACAAGATTTACCACAAGTTGCCTTCAGACCTATTATATAAATGCCTTCCTAAGCATATATATATAATTTTATCAAGTTTTCTGCAAGACGAGAGAAGGGGAAAACCAACTCATACATACCATGAACGAGTGCATGTGCTAGTTAAAGCGGGCTCTGAATTAGTGAGAGGGTTATTCTATTCCTAAAGGATTCTGATAATTCTGTGTTTGAGTTCCTCACACCCGGAGAACGTGGAGTTTTATGAGTACTATTAAGTACAATGGACATCCAGACTTGTGGTTCAAGGGTACTAGAGGTGACTGCCTAATAGTACTCGGCCTTCGTGCTTAAGACCATGAGAATTATAGAGAAAATGAGAGGGCCTAGGATATACTGGTAGTCCTGAGGGACTAGAAAATGAATTGAGAAAATGCCGAAAGAACTGTTAGTAGACCAGTCAGTTCAGGATGCTACTGCATCTACAGCTTTGTGGCTCCTCAGTAGGTTCTATTCAGAGAGTTCTGATGAAGTATATAAATATTTTTCTTCATATGAGAGTTAACTCTCATAGCCAAATTGATATAGTTATATTTTGGATTAGTAATACTTGTTACTCACATGTTTTTATAATATATGTAGCTGATGATTATGAGTTGGATGTGCCAGCTTAGACAGAGGAGCAGTGATGACTTTGCACACACATGTCAGATGATAAGATGCTTAGTATTTAATTTAAGATGTCATTATATTGAGAATGATGTGATGAAATGCGAGATTTGATATATGCTTCAGTAGTAAAATTTCTAATGATGACATGTTAATGTACATGTTTCAGTAAATATATCTAGATATTGAATACGTACAACAAGTGGGTCAAGACCCAGAATTCGATGTGAAATGTGAATAGGGTGCACAGGTGGCCCCTAATTGCATTTTTAGGGGAGATTCTATCTATTTAGTTTGAGAAATTTTGTCAATTTTATTACAATTGTTCTTGGTGTATAAATTGGTTTTCATGTTATCCATATAGTAGTATGTTAGGGTTTTCTGCATTTATCTATGCATAGCAATTAATATCTTCATCTTAAAAAGCTGAGAGTAGATCCATATGAGTTAAGTTGGGGTTAGCCAACCTAATTGGGACCCGTGACATTCCGGTTTGGTTCACAAGCGTGAACCAGATTTGGGGTGTTACAAGAGGGAAGGGGAGTAGCCCCTCACCGGAGCTCCATCTTCGACGACCCCCAAGAGCACCGTTGTGGAGCTTGGAGTGCCCCTAAGACAAAACAGTTGAGAGGCACCGCTATAGAAGCCCATCACCGCCGGAAAACAGCCAATAAAACTCCTGCTGGAGCAACGAAACTGAAAAGTACTAAAAGAGACCAAATTTGGGCCCTCCATCTGGCCAGCCCAGGTCATCTCTGGCCACACTAACCGTTCTACTAGGCTCTCCTCAACACCGCCAGTAGACCCCAACCAAGATTTTACATCGAGGAAGCCCTTAGTCGCCAGAAAAATGGACGATAGACCGTCACTAGAGCAACACGATAGTCTAGTCGATCACTACCACCGTAAGACAAGCCGCAGCCTCAAATTAGTCCCTCTCATCGCCAGATAAAAAACCAAGTCCAGTTCCTCTAGAGAAGTTTGCCTTCGTCGCCAAAAAATTGCGATAGAGCTCGGTCGAAAATCATTGCCATTGGAACTTTCCACCGCCACCACTACTCGCTAGTGCTTCCGCCGGCCTTTGGACCACTTCCAAGCCCCTCACCAATTGGAGATCTGACTATCTGAGTGATCTTTGCTAGCCTCAATCGCTGAAAGCACCGTCACTGGAGCCCTAAAGTCGGCTATGCACTACCATCGCAGCCAGGTCCATCAGACTACTTTACTATTGATCGCGTCCACTTCTTCTACCCAAATTTGCGACCAGCTCCGGTGCCAGTAGTTGACCGCGATCATGATCAGACTTGACCGTGTCCGTATACCCATCCGTGACAGGATTTTGAAGGCGCAGCATTCGCCACTTGTAGGCCGGCGCACCCAAAAATCTCCACAAGCGTACGACGCCAACCAGTTTGGTTCATCATTTTCATCTGAACCAACCCAAAATGGTCCAATTGAGTCTATTATCATTTCAAAAATAATTTAAAGGCCTTCTAAACTTCGAATTGATTCGAAACTTACGACCCCATTATTTTGTGATGCTTCGGACGTAGTTGTGGGGCTATTTTAAAATTTTGAAGATCAGAAAGGGACAAACTAGGATATTATAGTCAAAGATCTAAAAAATAAACTTATTTAAAGGTGACAAAATTTACTATTTTATTTAAAATATAAAAATTAAAAAAATTATAAATTTGTAGCGATCAAAATATCGTAAATTGACTTAGGAATTCAAATTAAACCCTAAGAAATAATGTAAAAAAATTTAAGTGTTATTCCTTGTTTGCAATATTTTATTTAATTTACACATTTTCTTTGCACAAAAAGGATTCGTTTTCTTTGCACAAGAAGGATACCTTTGATCACAGTAAACTTTTTATCTCAGAAGTGAAGAGTCGTGTAGTGGCAAAAATACTGCACCCGAATAATTTCATAAACAATAATAATTTTTTCTTCATCTGTCTTTTGATAGCTTCTACTTGGACGCGTTAGTTCACAACTTTGTAATCTTCAAATCATTGAAGTGACACGGCCAATGTGTCGGGGATGTCGAAAAATGGTAAGGTACAAGCTTCTCCTCGCAGAGAAAGCTTTAAAACTTTTATTTTAAATGTGGTAGCGTACACAGACCGTGATCTCGGGGACAGGTGTGCCGGTTCAAACCCTTGATGTGGTTCGTACGGCTCGGTCTGGGTCTCGGACTCAAAACTAGTCACGTGTTTGTGGTCAAGATGGCGCTCGGAGTGCCAACTTTTGTACGCCGGGGTTTGAGCGACGCGGTGTGCGCCACAATCTTCTAGCCGGCGACTGCCGTCTTCTCTGGTAACGGCGACTGTTGCAGAATGCCTTGTGGGTTGTGTTAAAACGCGAATGGGATCGATTTAAGTCTAGTGGGACGAATCCGGTGGTCGACGGCGGCCAGAAGTCGCCGAAAAATGGCCTGGAAACTCGAAGTTGGCGAGGATGCTGCACCTATCTTCGACTACTCCGGTGGCATACGGTGTCGGAAATCAGCCCATATCAGCTAAAAGTTTGGAGGGGAAGATTCTGGTGATAACTTAGTGGCCGGAGGGGGCTCTGACTAGCCGGAAAGTGTCCGCGACGAGGACTTTTTCCAGTAGAGCGGTCGACTCACTTTCTCCAATGTTTGGGCTCTATTTTCAGTGACTTTGGGCCTAACTTACAACACCTGGTTCAGAATTGTAGTATGCAATGAGTTGAACAATTTGGCGGTAGTGGGAAGTCTGAAAACGACTCCGGTTCGCCGGGATGGAGCTCAAAAGTTGGGGATTTGACCACTGTTTGCAGTCTGTTACTGCGGCTGCTCTTCAATTTTTTGACGACGACGGGGCTTCTCGGCGGTGGTTCTTGGTCTAGGATCATCGGGGTTCATGAGAGGAACACAGTGGACGTGTTGGTAGAGTGGCCGGAGGTAGCTTGGGTCCGCTGGCCGATGGCCGGAAAGATGACTATCCGGTGGATGTCACAACTCCGATCAAGACTTCTCTCTTCTTTTCAGAAGAGGGTGGGTGTCGCCGGTAGTGGTTCTTGGATAGATGGTGTCCGGGGCACTCCAATATACACGCCGGGGTCTTGGGGATCGCCGGAGATGGATCTCCGGGCGAACGGGCTCCTCCCCTACTCTCTTTTCTCCTTGATAGCTTCTCCTTATTGCTTCTTTTCGCTACTTTGTTTGCAGCAACGAGCCCCCCTTCAGGGCAGCACATCAGGACATCGGCAAGGTGATGGAGAAGCTTGCCGATAGCACGTCTCCAGTGAAGTGGTGGCTTGTTCTCGCTCACTGTTGATCTCTGTTCTTCCTCCTTATCAACGCAATGCCAAGCCCTCCCGTACACCTCCTAATGCTTAAGCTTTCTCTGTAAATAATCCTCTCAAGAATGTTTTCATAAATGCTTTTAAATTCTTCTGATCTGTTTTACTTCAAATTGATGGTAGATAAAGACAAAATATTGTCTAGATCAGAGACCTTAAGTATATCATTAATTAATATATTTAAATAATCATATATAAACTATAAATGATGAAAACCACGTAAAATAAAAATAAAAATTTTATCATTCTCATCATCTAATACCTCATTTTGGTTCGCCTGCAAACCAAATCGGAAATATTAACGGTGATCGAATTGTTTACTAATTTATTTAATTTTGTTAAGTCGAACGGGATCTAACTTTAATGTCTTAAGATGGTAATCCAAGTATTCAATGCATAGATGAGATATTTAGGCGCTATCATAGTTCTAAATGCATGCAATGATATGCAATCAGGTTTAAAACAAAGCACACCAATTAAAAGTTCAAAAAAAAATATTTTAAAAATAAAATAGACAAAGTCTCCCTTAAAAATGCAATATGGACCATCTGTTAATAACAAATATTATATATACATAACAATAAAAATAGAAAACATAGCAAAAATATGATATTTTTTCACAACTTTTCCATCAGCAACATTTTTCATTAATTCTAATCATAATAGTATCACACACAGATCATTTCATGTAATAAAATATCAAAACATACATCTACCATCATTCACAACAATTCATCACATCACGTTCTTATTCAGCCTAGGCAAGTACATGTGTACAAGTTGCATTCCTCATCCTCCATAGTCCAAAAAGTGCTCAATTTTCGAGATTCTCACCTACATAAATAATAGAAAAAATATTAGTAATGAGTGTTACTGGTCAAGAAATAACTAATAAACAAATTGGCACAGGAGAGCTGACACTCCTATTAAATAAAAACATTCATATACTTTTTCATAGAATCTCTCATAAGGGCACTAATTAGGATCCATTGGCATCGGTTTGACAGTGTCCATTCTATCTCATCTCATTCTTTGGCAACTTTCAAAACCATCCCTTGCACAAGAAAATCAATTTCTGTTCCTTCAGCCCTCTACATCCTCTGTATCACTCCTGGTGCTCAGCATAGAAGACAAGTACTCTCAGGAATACGCCTTTAATACCCTTTGAAACCACAAGTCTAGACATGAAGTACATTGCAATACCCATAATCTTTCACACTTCTCCAAGTTTAAGGAACTCAAAGGTCTCCTGTCAGTATCCCTTGGGAATGGAATGACCCGCACCAATCTAAAGCTCGATTCGACTGGCACACACCCGCTCGTGGAGCATGGTTGTTGTAAAACCCACGATTCGAGTTAGGGTTTTATATTCAGAACCGGTCAGGTCGACCGTTATTTTTCGAGTTGAGTCAGTTTCAGGACACGTGTACCGAGCCGACGCCGGTCGCGTGTATGAGCTATGAGGGTCATGCGTACCCAAGTATATGATGATAACGTCATGAACACAGCAGAACAGAATGAGTTATCAGATATATGAGAGTATGTCAGTCATTTTTTTTATTATTTTTATATATAATGGATCGTAGAATTAGTTTTAGGCCGTTTATCGCGTTAGGACGCGTTACGGGCATTTTGGGTGGGTTGATAGTTCTAGAGCATATCATTATGATTTTTTTGTGTTGTTTGATTTTATAGGATTTTTCCCAAATTTTTTGGAATTTTTTTTTATGACTTAAATATTATTTTGACTCGAGTCGGAGACGAGTCAAGTAATATTTACGAGTTTGCCACCACACACACCCCCGACCATTGCTTTTCTTCCCGAAACCCTTACCTCGACGCGCCGCCACTGCGCGTCGCCGCCGCCGCCGCTGCCGCCGCCGCCCGGCAGTCGATGGTCGCCGCCTAGCCCGACGACGGCGTCGCCGTGCCGCCCGACCAGCCCCGGCCACCATGTGGCCGCCGCGACGCCGAAACGCCTCGCCAATTGCCGCGCCGCGTTCCGTTTTCGTCGGCGATTGCGCCGCCGGCGATCGTCGCCGCCATGATCAGGAGGTCGGCTCAGCACCCTCAGCCCTCCAGCGACCCTCCCCGACCGGCACGGAGGCCAGCGCCGCCCAGGGCGGCCGGATCGAGCCACCCATCGCCGCCGGCTCTGTTTTAGCCTTTTTCCGGCGAGCCACCGCCTCGGCCGACCGCGTCGACCTCATAGATGAGTCGGGCTCGCCGAGCCGGTTCCAATGGTACCCTATATGACCCCTATCCAGCTAGTAGACGCCGATGGCGATTGTCGCCGGAAAACCACCGGAAGTCGCCGGAAAACCGCCATTAGCTGCCGGAAAACCGCCGGAAAATCGGAATTTCTGGAATTCGCCGGAATTCACCGGATCTTCCGCGGGGCTCACCCAGTGGAGCCCGATCGAGCTTCGGACGCCGATGAGCGCCGAATTTGAGCTCCGAGACGCGCGACGGAACCCTAGCCGTCGCCGATTGCCGACGACGTGAGGTATAATTACCTCCGATTGATTTATTTAAAATTGATGATAATTGTTAGCATAGCATGCTAGGGTTGATTAATTATCATGATGAATGTCAGAGTATGAATGAAGTTACATGATGTGATTGATAGTGAATGGAGGATAAGTAGTCTAGTGAGATAAGTAAATATGAGCATGTTAATCGAGTATGACGTAACTTAGAAAAACAGTATAAAATTGGTATGAATAGGATGACGTAGAATTATTTTTACATTATGATTACTTGATTGTTGATGGATGTTATTCGTATTGGGTGATGTTTGTTGAGTTTGATGCATCATTTAGTTAGCGGGCGTTAGTATCTAGTTTTGATGTGTAGGTACGAAGTAGGAGCTCGCCGCCTAGGCGCGATGACACGCTTGGAGCTTCCACCAGGTCCGTTTAGGACTCGTCTTGTTTTACGCTCTTCCATTGTATGTTTATTTTATTATTGCAGGGCGGGTTAAGTGGCGTTTTATCGGATCCCACTTAACTCGGGCCATTTAATCGAATATTTCCGGATTAATAACCCCTCGAGGATGAGATCCCTCGAGGATGATTTCGAAAACAAGATCCACCACAAGTTGCCTTCGGGCCTATTATATGAATCCCTTCCCAGGCCTATATATATAGTTTTATCGAGTTTTCAGTGAGACGAGAGATGGAGAAACCGACTGCACGTACCATGCAGAGGATGCCGTGACAGTCAAAGCGGGCTCTGGATTAGTGCCAGCGGACTGTTCCATTCCCGAGGGATCCTGACAACTCCGCGTTTGAGTTCCTCACACCCGGAGAACGTGGAGGTTTACGGGTACTGTTTAGTACAGCGCATGTCCGGACTTGTGGTTCAAAGGGTACTAAAGGCGACTGCCTGAGAGTACTCGGCCTTCGTGCTCAAGGCCAGGAGAAATATGGAGGTAAGGAGAGGGCTTAGGATAAAGTTTCACGAGAAGTACTGAAAAAGAAGTGCTGAGAGTAGCACAGTACCAGCAGCAGAGCAGTAAGTTCGGGATGCTACCGGGTCTGCAGCCCAGTGGCTCCTCAGTAGTGCCCTTCAGAGTGTTCTTGAGGAAGTATGATGTTTTCTTTCAGATGAGAGTTTGCTCTCATAGCCAGTTTGTTATAGTTATTTTATTTTCCGGACCAGTAACGCTTGTTACTGACGTTTTTCTTATATATATGTAGGTGATAAGCACGAGATGGATGAGCCAGCTTGGACGGAGGAGCAATGAGGTCGTTGTGCACACACATGTCAGTTGATCTGAATGTTTAATATTTTATTTATGATGTTATTATATTGTGAATGCATGTGAAATGCTGAGACATGATAGGATATGATTAAATGCAATGAGATAATGTTATGACATGATGAAAAACTAAGACATGATGACAAGAGGTGAGACGTGATCAGAGTGCGCAGCGGAAGCGTTGAGGTTGAGACCCAAGTTCAGAATGAATATATAGTAGATTAGATTATGTGTGAATGAAATTGTTGATACTATGGTATATATATTTGTATATATATGATTTTGACAGGGTGGCCCCTAATTGTATTTTTAGGGAAATTCTGTCTGTCATATTTCAAAAATTTTATTAAATTTATCAGGATTGTTTTGGTGTGTACTG
>JAURVB010009274.1:0-13155 GCA_033002965.1 Piper betle
CGAACCTGCTTCCATGGTAGGTGTCACGGGCCGCTCTCTATGGGACAAAATTTTTCGCCCCAACAGCAAACCGCGCGGCGTGTTTCGCCCCCGAAACACCAGCCTCCCTTCAAAGTACGCAACAGAAACCCCACTACACGTGTAGCGGGACGATCTCCTACAAGAGACCTGAAGCTGCCCCTGCGTTCCTGCAAGTCAGACGCACGCCGAACCCGATACCAGCACCCAAATTGCCCGGTGCACGATATCGTTCGGTACCGATAGACAATTCTCAAACGTCCACAATAGCAAACCAAGTAAGTAGCATATGACGACCCTGATCGACCACCCAATGCCGACCCTTGACACCAATCCCCTGATCGGTATCGCAGCAAGTTCCCGGAATCAAGGAACGCCGCTAGTCACCCAAAATCAGACGCCAACACCACAATTACGGAACCCCGGTTCCAACCTTGAATTAAACACAAGACAAGGATACAGCAATCACCCCTATGATCGCTTACACCATGGACATGCAAACCCCACGGTGTTCAACTCTTCCCCTGAAGAGTAGCGAGAACTAAGCACCCACGCTCACAATTGTCCTCACGAAATCACAACCCCGAGCAGCCACCCACGACCAGCCCGTTTACATGCAAAACCCTCAACCAAGTAATGCAAACTAGGTTATGAGAAGAACCACGTCGTACCTCCAAACACAGCACCACGACCAGCAACCCAATGCCGATGAACTCGTGAAGAATCGATTCCCGGAATCGATCTGCAGCACTCCACGAAATTGCTTGTTGAGGTTTCCGTCTTCTCCACAAAACAGATCACGACGCTCCACCAAGACCCCTCTCGGCAGTTCCTCCTTCTTCTTCTCGCTAAGTCTCACGTTGTTCAATCCAGCAACTATAAGCGTAATCTTTGTAGAATCTTTTCCCAACAGATTATCTCCAAAGATCCTCCACGAACCTGGACTCCCTTGACGTCTCAATTCCATCCAGCCCTCGCCAAGCTTATCTCTGAATTCAGTTGCAATCTTCTCCAAGATACGATCAAGATATACCCCATCTCTATCGTCAAACAAAAGTCCAGCACACGTCCAACCCCCTGGCTCGACCCAAGTCCTCGGCTCGACCAACCAGCAACCTCGTGCACGCCCCAGACGCACCACCGACAGCCCCTGCTACCGATAAACCATTAGTGCCGATCAACTCCATCCATCGATCATGCTGGTGCAGCCAGACCCTCGCTACCGATCATGTGCTCGCTCACCGCTCGTGCATGCTCGTTCGCCAGGTCTCGGTCACGTAGCGTGATACCGCAACTCGCTACCGCTACCTGCTCGCTACTTGAGTCGCACCGCACGCTGCACCGATGTCTCGGCAACGCTCGCTAGGCCTCGGTCATGGCTCGATCAAAATCCCGCTAGCGCCCCACGCTCGCGCACGCTGCACCGCTGTGTCGGCAGCGCTCGCCCACGCTCGCGCCAATGCTCGAGCACGCTGCACCGATGTCTCGGCAGCGCTCGATCACGCTCGCTCCTCGCTCGCGCACGCTAGCGATCGCACCCCAGCATCGAACCAGCGCACACCCGGCACTCCGTGATCCGCACGCAGCGATCAACCTCAAGTCCCCGCGCTCGGTTCTCGGCACCAATGCTCGATCATGCTCGACGCCCAAGTGCTCGGTCACCAGCACCCGTCTCGATCATCTTGAGGTTTATTTGGTCTCCGACCTGACTCATGCTCGGCACTTCGTTACCTGCAACTATAACACCGTGTTAGCCTCAACCAGTTGTTTCACCACTCGAATAGCCCCGTGCTACTCGTGTCGGACCCGGCATGCATGGGAACAACTGCCCAATCCCGCGCACCCGGCACGTCCTCAGACTAAGGCTGTAACAGTAACCATTAATAGCATCGACGTAAACTGGCTTGTGCCCTGATCTGAGCACATGATACAACATCCTCCTCTAGAGAAGAGGACAAAGTTGATCTTCGTTGGTTATATTAAATATAAGTAAAGAAGAATACATAGAGAAGTTAATGCGATCCTTGTCTGCCGTTCACAGTTTTGATAGCAATATCTTCCAAAAGGCTCATCAGGGAGCCATACATTTTTAGCTTTAACTGCATGGGAAGTTAAACTGGGCACCCGTTACTCTGCACTTGAGCTTGCTGTCCCTTGTTGTTGTTATTGTTGTTGTCGTTGTTTGGAGGTCCCTGGGTCGGTGATTGTTCATTAACGTGAGCTCTATGATCTGGGTTGTCATCCTTGTCCGAGCACTGTTTTACTTGTATATCATCAAGTGCAAACGCCTCTGAAATGTTCACCACTGCCCCGTCCGATTTAATGACGTCTCGGAGCTGCTCTGGGAGTTTATGGCCTTCCTCCAACACCATCTTCTTCTTCTTGTTATCCTTGTAGATGACATACAAAATCATCTGTACGACTCCAAAGATGAATCCAAGTATGTTCGGCAGCTGCATATATATGTACTCAATTGGTAAAGAGATTAAAAATTTTTCTAGATAACTTTGTGTCAAATTTTAATAGTCAAGAGCACCCACTAACGAAATAATTATTCGCTTTTAGCGAAAAAAATTCGCGTGGAATAATAATTGATGGATGTAATTGAAGAACTTACGGCAATGTAAAAATCTCTGATGAGAAAGCCATAAGAAAACCACATGATGGCACTAAGGGTGAGGAAGAAGGACAAAAAGAAGGGCATGAACTCCACACTCTTAGTACGTATTACAAGCCTCTGTTCCTGAAATCATGATTAAGAAATTAGTTTGTCGCACTCTAATTATAAAACATGAAAGAATTTGATTTTCTAGGTTAAAGTCTCACCATGATACTCAAGGGAGCTGCGAAAACGCTAACGGAGAAGCCGACGCAAACCCATCCAAGAATTCGGACGCGGTTGGATCCAGACGCTAAAAAGAAAGTCAGGAGCAGGATCAGACCAAACACTCCCACGTTCAAGAGCATCAGCATTTTGGCCGTCAAAATCTGCATAGCACCACATCTTAGTAAGTTAAAAAAACTAATTAGATTGAATAAAACAAAATTGATTAGAATGCTTAAGTATATGTACCTTAGCCTTTCTTGGTGCGTATATGATGTACATGGCGATGTAGGCGGATTCTATAACACAGCCGACGGTGTTGATGGTGATGAGAAGGGATGCTTCTGTTTTGATGCATGCGTAGTAGATCCACAGCATTGCACTAAAAAGTGCAACTACGTAAGGCACCGACTGGAAACCTTCGGTTGATTTCTTCCTATAAACTCTATAAAACGTGGGCCTGCATGCAACAACCTATAATCGTTAGATTTGCATGTAAGGAGCTATGTATAGATTTTTGGAGTAAAAAAGACGGATTGAAGAAAGAAAGCAAAAAACGATTACTTACAGGGGAGCCAGGTACACCATAAATGAGATGATATTGCCTGCATAATGGTGTTCATCTTGTTAGCTTAATTGCAATAACATCAATAATTTTAATATTAATGCCATTAGATTTGATTATAGAATTGTCTGTTTATACAAATAATCCAAAGCCAAATTTATAATATAGGCTCATGATAATGTTTTTTTTATATTTTAGGAAGATAAAAAAGATAAAAATATGTGACGGCCGTCTTTAATTATGAAGTAAATCTATATCATCTCAGAACAATTTCAAACTTACGTAAGACATGAGAAGACGTATGGAAAACGTGAAGACCGTTACTTTCCTTCCGAGACAAAGCAATGAGAAGATCATGAAAACAAAAAAAGGGACGGAAAGCATGAAGTTGGTTATATTATTTTCCTTCTTTTGAGAAGCTATGTGATGGTGAACTGACAAAATGCAGCCCAAAAATAAGGAATCAGAGCTTAAAAAGCTGTGGAAAAAGGAGCAAAAGTTTGCAGCTTGCAAGGTGATAAGCTCGAAAGAGGATTATTACACCAAATGTATATAAATACAGGAAAATGGGAAGAAATAAAATTCTATCACAAACTTATCGATTGGATCGAGTAAGCTGATGAACGAATACCATTATTATCAAGAACAGTTCTGGGTAACCAATCTGCATGCATGATATAAGGGGGAAACATGTTAAAGACTAGGCCAATTTCATTTTTTGAGATGAAAATTTTTTTATGTTTTATATTGCTAGCAATGAATCAACTGATTATGAACAAAATATGCAGAAGATTGCCATGAAAGCCAGCTCCTTCATCGCATCGATATATACCTAATAGACCAAATATAAAAGCCCATGGATGTTGGATGGTGAAGAGGGCCATTTCGCTGGGTAGTGATCGCCGCCAAAAACTGAGCAGATAACAACTCAAGCAATGGAGCAATGCTGCTATCAATCAGGCCAAAAGAAACTCTCTCTCACTTCCGTCCTTCCTTGTGAAAAACAAGGAGGAGAACTAGAGAAAGGAGATGGCCTGATACAATACAAGCTGGGAAATGTGATGCGACATAGTGAATTGAGAAGGTGGTTTAAATAGGAGAAGGGCAAAGCTATAGCTGAGTTGTAGGCTGTGGCTACTAGCTAGCCAGGGTGGGCTCCTATCATATTCTCTGCCTATACATATTGTATTACAGGATGAAGAAGAAAAGAAAAAATGAAAAATCAAATCATGGGTATATGAGCAAATGTCCAGTAGAGTACCGCAGCTTTCTTTTCCTTTTCACCGACATCTTGGAGTTATTGGAACACACAAGGAGGAGTGGAGAATAAATGGAGCTGATTGTACAACCGAATTACAGGTGGAGTTGCAGAGTGTGGCACGTTACCCAGAAATGGGCAGGGGAGAAGAGGCGAGGGGGACTTCCACGTGAACCCACTTCACTATATGGTAATGTTGCTACCTCTCCTTCTCCTACTTTAGCTTTTCTGCCGTTTTCATTTTGCAGGCTTAACTGGCCACTCACACCTCCCTTTTGTTTCATCTCCCTCCCACTTGATTCAGATAACCTCTTCTTTTCTTCTTCCTCCCTCCCCACGTCAGACCTATCCATATAGCCATGCTAGCTAGTTGATTCTAATTTTTGCTACTTTATTGTGCTTTATCATGAGCATATATAGGGTAATTGGCCGATTAGTTACTCCTCTTGCAGAAATACTGCAATAATACGAACTACTTTATTTTGTTGATGAAAAATACACTATATGAGACGGTTGTATTTTCTCGTGAAACTACAAATATATTAAACAAGTTGTGTCTACGAATCGGATAATTCGTTTATCCTGCCATCATATGGTTTCTGTCTGTATATATATATATATATACGTGTGTGTCTCTCCAAGGAGCTGCTTTAATCTACGAGCGCAAATATTAAGAGAATAATAGCCCAGGTGATAAAGTATATATGTATAAGATACTTTGGCCACTTTTTTTGAAGTGCACGAATGTCTTTCTCACGCAGAAATTGTGCTGCCTTTCTCAATTGATTTATTCCGATTTTTCGTCGATTAGCGATGAAAGCTTGTGCTGCATTTCATGGATCCGTTTTGTATGTTTTGTATGAGCTTGGCAACAGACGAAGCAATTTAGTTTTTCATGTTGTTGATCTTATATACGTCTGGGAACAACCTCCCAATCTTGATCCTCACGATCATGTGTTGACGATGCCGATGGTTGCTTATGGATGGCTGGTTAATTATATATGAACCCTTTATATATGTAACCTAGACACTTAGAAACCCTAGCTGTTACTGAGTGAAGAAGTTGTTTCACTGGTGCAAGGAATTATCCCTGCCGGCCTATAGCACTGCTGGAAGGGAAAGTGAACACTGAATCACAGCCTTTTCAATATGGTGCGAGAATATCAGATCAATAGTGGCAATAAAACAAAAATTAAGTACAAAGTTGGCGAACATTTGCAACCTACGTACAGCTAATATTGCGACGTTATAATTCTGGTTGTACAGTATTTTCTTGATAAGAGTGCATCGTACATTCACGTTCTGCATGCCTCAGATCTTCATCGGTATGAGCATGAAACGGATGTAGCAACTACATGCAGACCAAAATGTTTGGTTTCTGACTTTCGTGTGTTATTAAGGATATGCCCTGCTTAGTATAGTTGATCAATCAAGAGAAGAATATATCAGCAAACGTCTCATATGAAGCTTAGGGTGGCAATTGGCAAAGCTAGCCCGCAAAGCATGCCCAAATCCCGACCGTGTGTTCGCATGGAGCTATCCTCCTCGATCGTTTGCGTGCATTACATTCATGTACAACTCCAATCTTTAGGATGAATTATATGTCGTTTTGAAATTTTTTTAATGGTGTCTATCCTGTTACATCATACATTTAAGTAGTATAAAACACGCACGTCATTTCCTCCTAGCTGGGCCGCACTACAATGGGATGTTAGTTTTCTAATCTCCATTATATGGTCTTAACGCATATTCTAATAATATCTTGAAAGTTTTTATGGTGTTTATTTGAACTGGTAGTTATTCAAGGGCATATACCCTTTGATGAAAAAAGTTATATATATGATAATGAATCGGCGATTCTTGGTCCCTAATTCTCGCAATCTATTTTCTCGAAACTTTCATCTCCTGGGACAGTGAAAAATTAGAAAAAGGTATGTAATATATGTTTCTATTTGTTATTTAATATAGTGAGATCAATATGGCAGTAGGAGACACATGTTTTATTTGTAATTTAATATAGAGAGATTTAGTTTTGTTTTATTTAGGAAACTTTAAATCTGGTTACAGCACAAATTAACAACTCATCACTTGGCCACTAGGTTAGTACAATGGGTATATATGCAACTCATGATATGGATATGAGCAAGATCATTATCTCTTACAGAAAAATCATGCTGGTAAATTAAAAGAATCTCCTTGAAAAGTTGAACCTTCTTTTTTTCAGCCAATCTCCATGTTTGTAATATTCCACCGTCCATTAGTTCTATGAGGTATGACACAGCTAACCAAGTGAGTGAAACTATTTGCAAGCTGGCTACTGATATTTTGCTAGCTATGGTCTCAATTTTTTAGTGGATAAATGGATGATGAAGGGCTCTGCCTTTGTTTAGAAGTTGGGTGAAGCACAAATGGGACACTTCTATGGTACTTCGTCTTGCTGGAGTTGAAGCTGCATATACCCACCTCGTTGATGCATTAATCTCCCCTCATATCTACGTGTTTGTCATTTCAAAAGTGGAGCATCGACTCGAGAGTCAACCTCCCTTTAACGTCGTTGTCGATTGTGTCCGATGAACTGTATCCCTCTGGGATATCCCACACATTTGGAAAAAAGAGTGTTCTGAATCTTGTAACAAATTGGCAAAGCTTTTTACTTAATAAGCAAAGATATAGAAAGATGTGTAGTTGATGCAAATCAAAATGATAGAACTAGCTGGAATATTGTGTGGTTTGTTGTTTTACATACAAAAATATGCAGGAAGTCATGGACTCACGGTGAAGGACAGCCGAGTTTCCTATTGTTGGTTAATGGAAGTGAAGCTTTTAAAAAGTAAGTTATCTGTAGCCTCCGTAAGCGATGCAGCGCAAGAACCACGGCCTGCATTTAGCCTCCCGACATAATGTTTATTTTAAAGAACATAAATTGAAATACTCAAGTGTTAATATTTCTTTAATATGATTTGACTATCAATCAAATGATAGAATCATGAACTACATTATGTTGTACCACTGTTACTGTGTCGGCAAGGTTCAAATATTTGTGATATCATGCAAATAGTTTTAAGACAGTACCATAAAAATATGGATTTTTGAAATAATCCATATTATCATGTCCTAACTTATACTATGTATGACGACATGCAAAAGACCCTTATCAAGAACCCTAAATAGTATTAGTTAATTTCACAAAGGTGCTGTTAACTAACGAGTCACAAAACAACATGGCCTAGCATGTTAATTAACGAATCAACAAAACAATGATCCAAACCAAACCATTAAGGTCAAACCCACCTTAGGCTCGGTCTTGGATACATTGATCATTGTTGTAAAACTGATAGGAATTAGTAATTGAATTGGATTTTTAAAACTTTGAATCAAATTGTTTCAAACCATTTCATGACTGATTCATGGCTTATTTGGATCATTAAATTTAATAAAATTAAAAATATATTTGTATGAGAATTAATTTTTTGAGGATACTAAAATTAAAATAAACAATAATATTGAAATAAAACTTTTCTTTAAATTATATTTGACTATAAAATAAAGTATTCTTAAGCAAGTTTTATAAACTTTAAAGTACTAAATATCATATATACATAGGAAGAAAATGTTAGGAATAAAATAATTGTAAGGTGAAATATTCTCTTTTATTTTATATATATTATATCTTTATCTATTGTATGTTTGTTTAATATTAAAATAATAAAATTTGGCAAGAATGGTGATTCATGAATCGTTTATGTATTACTCAAATTTAGTTTGTACAATGCAAAAACCAATTAGTGATTTAATTTAGATATTTTTTTACTCAGATTTTACCCAATCGGGTCAAAGTGGTTTTCACAACAATGACATTGGCTGGTCGGCGACGAGACCCGGCGAAATCTGGCTGTGGTTTTAGTTTGTGGTCCAGAGCTAGGTTGGGTTACAGACTGAAATTGCAGCTGCATGGAATGGGTCGGCTCTGCGGTGTCCTAACTGTAAGTCGGCCAGACCAGCTAGATCTTGTCTCAGCTTAGTTAGGGCCCAAGTTAGAAGAAAAGAGGAATGCAGCTTGGGGAGGGTGGAAGGGCTGGTTTTAGGGTTTGAAACAAGAGCTCCAATGATGGGCTTGGGTTTTGGTGGGCTGGGGCATGATATGAATGGATCAGGTTGTACCCCTAAACGTGTTTCACCGTCACACGGTTACACAAGATAAACAAGTTGAACAAGATGCGAGTAAGCTTGAAATATATCCCTCATTATCAGTGCTAGATAAGAACTTGTGATGGGCTAAGAGGTGGCAACATTGGCCAATATATATGTATATATATTAAAAAAAACACTAGCAACTCGGCCGACAGTGCCAGATTTGTTCGAGCCCGACCTGATTCAGGTTTCGAATATTCAGGGTATCAAAATTTGGCCAGAAAAAATTGGAAAATTTATGAGTTATGCCTCAATAACTTATATGAACTATATATTTAATTTGAACACAAAATAATATTTTTTAGCTAAAACCTTTAACTAGCAAGCATCAACATACATGGCTTGAAGAAAGACATTCAATTCTGCTGCTTCTGCATCTCTAACTCCGGGCGTGGTTCCATGGTCTGCAAAAAGGATCTGATTATTGGCTGCAATTACAATGATTCCCCAGGAGGGAATATTACTCTTAAAACCAGCATCAAAGAATATATATGTTTTAAATCCAGAAAATAATGATCTTGATTTGTGAAATTGGGAGGTCAGAGAAGACTCCAAGTCTATCTCATCAGATGAATTAGTCCTCTTAAAGTATAGGAATATGTAGTGTATCTGAATCTGCACTTTTCAATCAGGGTATTCATGGAAAATGATTGAGAAGTAGAATGAAGGAGCTCATTCCTAATTTTCCAAATCTCGTCAATAAGAATCATATATTGAGCAACCACATTCACTCCTCGAGGAACCATGTAAAATAAATAGAAGAAACTCTTTTTCTGATAATCTTGATAATTACATGTTTGTATACAAGGTGTTTATATAAGGAAGATGCAGCTTGTTACAACAATAAAATCACGTAAAATGAGGTTAATAGAACATATTCTATATGCAAAATATCTGAACTACAGACTCGTTCAATCTCTAACACACCCCGAGCGTGAGGATTGAAAACGCCTAACTTGGATAGAAGAAATTCACATTGTCGCCGACCCAAAGCTTTTGTGAAAATGTCTGCTAATTGATGCTTTGAGGTAACATGTGTTACCAGCTTGAATGCAATCTCGCACAAAATGGCAATTAACTTCAATATGTTTTGTGCCTTCGTGAAAAACAGGATTAGCAGCTATTTGAAGTGCTGATTGATAATCACAATGAAGATTAATGGGCTGTAAGTGATTAACACCAAGAGTTTGTAACAGCCGTTTTAACCAAATAAGCTCACTTATAGCATCTGCCATCGCTCGATATTCTGCCTCAGCAGAAGATCGAGAAACAGCACGTTGTTTCTTGGTCTTCCATGAAATTGGAAAAGAGCCGAGAGTGATAAAATATCCCGTAACAGATCGTCGTGTCATAGGACAGGCTGCCCAGTCAGAATCGCAATAGGTCATTGGAGTTTTGACGTACAACTATGTCATTGAACAAGATTTCATCATGGTCATCTAATGTGGGTTGGATAACTAGATAGGGAGGTGAAGAGTGAGACTCAACAAATGGAAATTGATCTTCATGAAATATAACATGGAGAGTGGAAAAAATGCGACGAGTAGAAAGATCATACTCACGCCATCCTTTCTGACCATGTGGGTAGCCAATGAAGATTCATCTTGATGCACGCACATCAAATTTGTGCGAGATATCAGGGTGATTGTGTGCAAAACATAGACACCCAAAAACACGCAAATGACCATAAGATAGTGGTTTATTAATTATCTCATATGCTGTTTTTTCTGATAAAATTGAGCTTGGTGTATAATTGATAAGGTAGGCAGCTGTAAGAACACATTTGCCCCAAAAACATAAGGGCGAATTAGCTTGGAAACGAAGTGACCGACCAATATCAAGTAAATGCTGGTGTTTTCGTTCCACTCTCCCATTTTGTTGAGGAGCAACAATGCAAGAGGTCTGGTGAAAGATACCATTGTCACGCATGTACGATTGCATGTTAAAACAAGTAAATTCAGACCCACCGTTACTTCAAGGAACCTTTAGATTGGAACATTAGGATGAAAATAGCTGCCGGTGCAGCCAAAGGCTTGGAGTATCTTCATGACAAAGCAAATCCTCCAGCTATTTACCGTGACTTCAAGTCATCAAACATATTACTAGGAGAGGGTTATCAACCAAAACTTTCTGATTTTGGGCTTGCTAAGTTAGGTCCAACAGGCGACAAATCTCATGTTTCAACTAGAGTTATGGGTACATATGGTTATTGTGCTCCTGAATATGCAATGACCGGTCAGCTTACAGTGAAATCTAATGTATATAGTTTTGGAGTTGTTTTCCTTGTGCTGATAACAGGCAGGAAGGCTATAGATAGTACTCTACCTCGTGGAGAGCCAAACCTTATTTCATGGGTATGTTATCTCGCCCTTTTTATTACACCTGTTTTTCAATTCTATTTCATCAAAATGAAACTGTGTTGTATAGTGCTGCCAACTATTTTAGATTAATCCGATTGGTAAACTAGACTCAATGCTGAATCTTTTGAATGGTAAACATCACTTGTATCTGTATATTTATAAGTCATGCTGAAAGTTAAATTTTTTGCTTTCTCGTGTCCAAAGCAGGTCTTATCTTTTCCCATTTTTGTTATTTTAAAATCAGATCTGTTGAGTAAACCTCAAACTATTTATGTATTTTATATATCCACGTTTGCAGGCTAAAGATAAAAGTGAAAATGAATTTTTTTACAGGCTCGCCCCCTGTTCAATGATAGGCGTAAGTTTTCTAAACTGGCAGATCCTCGACTAGAATGTCGTTATCCAATGCGGGGACTTTATCAGGCACTTGCTGTAGCACACATGTGCATTCAAGAGCAAGCAGCTGCTCGTCCGCTAATTGGGGACGTTGTAACTGCACTCTCTTATCTTACAACCCATTCCTATGAAGGTGGCTCTGGTCCTCCTGCCGCCATCCAAGATAGAGATGAAAGAAGAAGAGAAATGCAAGAAGACCGAGGGGGAAGAATTATGAGGAATGAAGATGGCGGTAGTTCTGGGCTTAGGTGGGGCATGAATGGATCTGAAAAAGAAGATTCCACTAGGGAGACAGCTAGAATACTGAACCGGGACATCGAGCGGGAGCGAGCAGTCGCAGAGGCCAAGTTATGGGGAGAGAACTGGAGGGAGAAAAGGAGAGCCAGCATCCAAAACTAGTACTCAAAATTTCGCAGGTGGAGCAGAGCCGCCTGCTGATCCTCTTTTATCAATAGGGTAATGGAGCCTGCAGTGGTGCCTTGCAGGTCTTCCTCTTTGTTCAATGCCGAGAGGAACAAAATTTTCGAATCAAAGAGTGTACATTGTAAAAAAATGAATGTCATATGCATCTTCTTGGTGACCCAGAAATATTCTGTGATGTCTTATTTAACTGTACTGAGTGAAGAGTGATCCATCTTCATCTGCTAAATTTATGTGGAGCCATTTCCATGTTTTTGAGCTGATAGCACTACTTTTCTCTGTCGTAATATTGTACAGACTCTTTAGGTGTTCGCTATCTCTCTTCATGATTATGTCCACGAGATCCGTTGGTACAAGTTTCATTGCTGTTTTTTTCTCTGAAGCAGTTTCATTGCTTTTTGAAGCCGTGTTGAGTTGGTATGTTAATGTTGATATGATCAATATCTGTTTGCATTACCAAGCTTGTTTCCTAGGGCAATTTGTAGGCTTGCGAAATAATCGGTTTTTCCGAACCGTTTTGCTGCGTTCCTTCAAAAACTATACTGTCTTGAGGTGTTTGAATGTTGTTAACGATCTTTTCCGAAAATTTTTAAGATAAGTTTGGAACGAAATACAAATGATACAATTGCCATTCATATGTTACTATTCTTTTAGATAAGGATGTGATCAAGATTCTTATTTTCGTTAGGACATTGTTGTATAATACAAATTTTTCAACGACATAGCTCTCTGAGATATATCTTCTACATCTCAACCGATTTAGTGTCTAATTTGATATTGATATCGATTACATAACCCAACATTAAGCCAAGTAACCAATTTTTTCACAGGTATAATATAAGACTATTGGCGCAATGGCAGGCAGTAATTGATGTCCTGAATTAAACGATTGCACATAAAAAATGAATAAAAAATATCTCATAGAATGATTTTTCTTAGTTAAAATTTAAAAATAATATTTATAAAATTACAATTCTTATAAAGAAAATTCAAAATAAAATCATGTCTTAGAGCATTACTCTGTTGGTTAGGATACATTCTTTGATTAAGATTATTTTTGTAAACAGAAAATTGTTGGCTAGACTTTGAGATTAAAGAAGGAAGTTGTCTTCCAAACCTTTTA
>JAURVB010009275.1:0-12727 GCA_033002965.1 Piper betle
CATATATTCTGATAACTCATTCTGTTCTGCTGTATTCATGACGTTATCATCATATACTTCGGTACGAAACAATCACTGGCGACCGACGTCGGCTCGGTACACGTGTCCTGAAACTGACTCAATTCAAAAATAACGGTCGACTCGACCGGTTCTGAATATAAAACCCTAACTCGAATCGTGGGTTTTACATAAGTCATTTCTTTAAAATGGGTACCCAAAAGTTAAAGATCTATAGTCCATTCCCACTTATAAAAAAGATCTTCTCCCAGTAGGTATTAGATGTGGGACTAAGTTGAGGGATCTCACAATCCACCCACCTTAGGAAATTTCGTCCCCGAATTGATTATAATTGGCCCGTTGCTAGCCCCAGCCCACGTCCTTTCTGGCCCATGACCGGCATCCTAGCAACGTTTCTAGTCTTGGCCCGTTGCTAACCCCAGCCCCACAACCTTTTTTGGCCCGTGACCGGCAGCCTAGCCAACGCCTGAAGTCCATCCCACCATCTTACACAGAACCAGGTCGGCTCTGATACCATTTGTAAATACCCAGCCCAAAGTGCAACGTAATGGGCTAAGTCATTTCTTTAAAATGGGTACCCCGGAAGTTAAAGATCTATAGTCCATTCTCACTTATAAACAGGATCTTCTCCCAGTAGGTATTAGATGTGGGACTAAGTTAAGGGATCTCACAGTTCATTAAAATTTTTTTTCAATGATTACTTCGGTTTGTTAGTGAGTCCACTAATTCCCTAATGACATACCCCATTTGCGAAAGATAAATATTGGACTCTTCAACAAGGTACTTGAGTCATAAGATGTGAGCTTTTGGGAAACCAGGCTTTGATACCACCTGTAACGACCCGGCCATTTGTCACAACATTGTGGGCCTAGCTGGCCAGGTGTTACTCACAATTAAGCAAATATGTCTAACATTTATTTTTAACAAAAACATATATGAAGATCCCACAGTCTTTGACCGTTTCCCAGTAGCCACACTAATTTCTCAAATAAATAATAAAAGGAGTCCTCATATTTATTTTGCTCCATGCCCTGGTTGTCAATCACCTACTTTCGTATCTACACACCTGCGGAGGCAATTCCGCGTTAGTGATTACAACACTAAGTAGTATAATAGATAAAACAAATCAAGTACATTCCACTATTTCCTTATGTTTATTTTAATATGTGGTGGAGCGATTCCGCTATACTCCAAAACAATGCGGAGGAGGTATCCGCTGTGATCCGCACACCCCGGCCGTAGCCCTTTTGTGGGAGGCTACCACTACCGTCTCTAGTGCCAGTGCCTCGCACACCCCGGCTGTAGCCTTTTTGTGGGGAAGCTATCACTGCACTCAGGTGATTGCTATGCCCCGTTTGTGGGGAAGCTCTCACTACCAATTCTAGTGCCAGTGCCTCACACACCCCAGCCGTAGCCTTTTTATGGGGAGGCTATCACTGCACTTGGGTGAACGCTACGCCCCGTTTGTGGGGAAGCTCTCACTGCCAATTCTAGTGCCAGTGCCTCACACACCCCGACCGTAGCCTTTTTTGGGGAGGCTATCACTGCACTCACGTGAATGCTACGCCCCGTTTGTGGGAAGCTCTCACTGCAAATTCTAGTGCCAGTAGCTCACACACCCCAGCCGTATGCTTTTTATGCGGAGGCTATCACTTGCACTTAGGTGAATGCTACGCCCCGTTTGTGGGGATGCTCTCACTGCCAATTCTAGTGCCAGTGCATCACACACCACGGCCGTAGCCTTTTTATGGGGAAGCTATCACTACACTTAGGTGAATGCTACACCCCGTTTGTGGGGAAGCTCTCACTGCCAATTCTAGTGCCAGTGCCTCACACACCTCGACCATAGCCTTTTTATGGGGAGGCTATCATTGCACTCGGGTGATAGCAACGTCCCGTTTGTGGGGAAGCTCTCACTACCAATTCTAGTGCCAGTGCCTCGCACACCACGGCCGTAACCTTTTTATGCGGAGGCTATCACTGCACTCCAGTGCGATGGAGGAATCGCTGTGCCTCACTCACCCCGGCCGTAGCCTTTTTATGGGGTGGCTATCACTACTCCAAAACAATGTCGATGCATTACACAATTTATGCACATAATATGATCCCGTGTCGGACTAGAGTCAATTCTTTGACCCCGGTTGCACTTGGTGCATGGTTGTCGAATCTGGCCTCAGGCCGACTAAAGCTACCAACAAGGAAAGTACGATGTTCTACCTATTATATGTACCTGACTTGTGACTTCGTCTAACTGTGACCCGTGAACCCTAATCTTAATGAGGGCATAAAATTATACGTTAGTATAATTTTATTTTGCATAAACCTACATGCAACTTACATGACTAATAAACTATCAATTTTAAATGATGTAATTAGTTCATGTTAGTCTTCATTCCTTAATAAATTTTCCACAATTCTAAAGATAATTAATTATTAACATGTCCATTTACAAAACAACTATGCAATCTAAAAGAACCCCATGCATAAGACGCTAGACATCTAGCAACTTGGCAGGGCGTCTTCAACAAACCTTGCATGCAAGAATCCTAATGGAAACAAATAAGATGAGGGATGAAATACTCACACAGTAATGGAGAGTTCGTCTGGGACGGAGATGAGGGATGAAATACTCCCTCCTCCTGCATATATATACACTTCAACCATTCCCTCCGTTAAGTTCTCATACCCCAACATCCATTGGTATTTCCTTTGTTCAACGAGCCCCTTCATTAAATTCTCACACTCCACCATCCGTTGGTATTTCCTAGGTTCAACGACCCCCTTCATTAAATTCTCACACCCCATTATCCATTGGTATTTCCTAGGTTCAACGACCCCTTTATTAAATTCTCACACCCCATCATCCATTCATTAATAGGTATCTTCTAGGTGACCTTAAGTCGAACCATGACCGGTTGACTTGATAACTAACCATATTGGTTCATCTATATTTATTTATTAATATTTAGGTTTGAGTCTTATAATAAAAATCATGGTTTTTTCAACTTCGGCACCTATCCTGCCATTGGCTGACGGACATGAGGATTTTGTAGTGTATACTGATGCCTCGGGGACTGGCTTAGGTTGTGTTTTGATGGAGAAGGATAAGGTTATTGCTTATGCATCTCGTCAGCTCAAGGTGGATTAGCGTAACTATCCTACTCATGACCTAGAGCTTGCTACAGTCATTTTGCTCTCAGAATATGGAGGCACTATCTATATGGAACATCTTTCAGACTTCTAACTGATCACCAGAGTCTGAACTATATCTTCACGTAGAAGGCTCTGAATAGCAGACAGAGAAGATGGTTGGAGATGTTAGCGGATTACGAGGTCGACATAGCATACCATGAGGTCAAAGCGAATGTGGTAGCCGATGTACTAAGCAGGAAGCCAGGATTCTCGTACACCACAAGTCGGATTGCACAGGAGGCAGATCTACAATTGAAGCAGTGGTTCGAACAAGGAACACATCAGGAATTGGCCAGGGATACAGACGGATTAGTCAGATTGAGAGGCCGACTATTCGTGCCTAATGTTCTAGAGTGTCCCGGACTTCGAAGTACTATTCTTCATGAAGCTCACACATCGAGATGCTCGGTACACCCAGGTGGAGTGAAGATGTACCACGATGTCCGACAAACCTATTAGTGGCCTGGAATGAAGAGAGAAGTATACAATACAATGGCTAGATGTTTAGTATGCCAGCAAGTGAAAGCCGAGCACGTACGTCCAGGTGGAATGCTACAACCGTTGGAAACCCCAGAGTGGAAGTGGGAGAGTATAGCTTACGACTTTGTAGTTGGTTTACCTAAGACCCGCCAACAAAAGGATACGATATGGGTCATAGTAGATTGACTTACAAAGAGCATACACGTCATACTAATCAGGATGGATTACCGACTGACCGCATTGGCTACGCTATACAGAGATCAGATAGTCAGGTTACACGGTGTACCACTGGAGATCATATCAGACAAGGATCCGAGGTTCACATCACGATTTTGGAAGGCATTCCACACAGCTATGCGCACAAAATCAAGATTTAGCATAGCTTTCCATCCTCAAACAGACGGACAGATGGAAAGAACCATACAGACCCACGAAGACTCGCTTTGCGCATGTATCTTGGATTTCGGAGGAAGTTGGGAAGAAAACCTACCTCTGGTGGAATTCTCCTACAACAATAGCTATCAGTGTAACACCCCGTTCCGGCTCACCCGTGAACCGAACCGGAAATGTCACCGGCGACCGAACCGTTCGTTAATCTACTAGATTCGGTTAAGTCGACCAGGATCTACTCTCGGCGTCTCAAGATGGAGATGCAAATATGAAATGTATGAATGGGAACGATTGGGTTCTAACGGAGTCCTACATGCATGCTATGATGTACAAGCAAAATAAGATAAAACAACAAATGAGAAACCTAAAGAAAATATATACTATTTTATGAAAATACGATAACACATAACAATCTACATTAACATTAAATCATTATCTCATTCGTTTTTACCCGAGCCGAGTCTGAACTCCAAGGCTCCCTACTCATTCATATTTATCAGTTCGTTTCATAACAAGTAATTTATCTAAACAAACACATCAAAATTATCATTCACATAGCAATAACACACCGTCATTATACGTTACACGCGGCAGGTACATGTGTGCGCGGTTCAGTGCTGCTCCTCTGCAGTCCCGACAGCTTTCATCGCTCACATTCCTCACCTACATATATATAGAAAAACCGTTAGTAACGAGTGTTACCGGCCCGGAAAATAACTAATATCAATCTAGCACAGGAGAACAAACTCTCCTATTGAATGAAAACCATATACTTCCTCAAGAACTCTCATCAGGGCACGTACGGGAGCCGTCGCCCTTGGGTCGACAGCATCCCCTATCTTTCACATTCTCATGCCTCGGCCATTTCTCTATTGCTTCTCGCGTCAAATCTCATTCCTTTCCGCCCTCTGCACCTTCCATATTACTCCTGGCCTTGAGCACGAAGGCCGAGTACTCTCAGGCAGTCGCCTTCAGTACCCTTTGAAACCACAAGTCTAGACATGAGCTGCAATGCAGTACCCGTGAACCTCCACACTTCTCCGGGTTTGAGGAACTCAAAGGTGGAGTTGTCAGGATCCCTCGGGAATGAAACGGCCCGCACACCATTCCAGAGCCCACTGTCGACACACACGTGCCCGCTCGCGTAGCACGGTAGTCGGATTTCCCTCATTCAGTCTCTCACAAAAACACGAAAACTATACATCTATATAGGTCTGGGTTCGGATTTATACAATAGGCCCGAAGGCAACGTGAGTTGGATCTGAAGTTCGAAAACAAACTCGAGGGATCTCATCCTCGAGGGTTATTAATCCGAAAAATCGTTGGCTAAATGGCCCGAGTTAAGTGGGATTCGATAAAACGCCACTTAACTCGTCCTGGACATAATAAATCAAATACACAAGAGAGTAGCGTAAATCAGAGAACGAGTCCTAAATGGACCTGGTAGAAGCTCCAAACGGGTCCACGCGCCTAGGCGGCGAGCTCCTACACCGTACCTACGCAATCAAACTAAATACTAACGCCCGTATGATGAATCACACATCCTATAGCATGCACGCACAATCTACACAATCACGCATCAATCAACACACATTAACCTATATCAATTCTAGCAAGTCTACTTAGGCTAGTTTGCATTAGATCATGATCATTACCTAATAACCCTAATTAGTTTGATAACTTCTATTTTTAACACCACACAATTCCACAAATTTCATATTTTATTCTAAATCAAATCCACATTTATATAAGTAATTACAATGCACAATTCATCAATCATAGCATGCAAATTCTAATAATCAATACTTTCAATTAATTAAGTTAAAATAAATTATACCACGCGTAGTCGAAAATCGGCGACGGCTAGGGTTTCCGTTTCGCGGCTCGAAACTCAAATTTGGCACCTAGCGGCGTCCGATGTCCGATCAGATTGGACTTGGTGTCCACTGAAGAAAGAAGGATAGAGAGTTTTTATGAAGGCCTCCATCACGAGATTAGGATGGCCTATTTGGATAGGAACTTTGCTACTTTCGGTGATGTTGTGAGAGCTGCAAGCGAGGCAGAATGAGTTATAGTAGCTAGACCTCGCCAGGTTGTTGAGCAGAGGTAGCAACATTCGAGGCCGTATCAGCCAGAGCAGGGAGAACAACAGAGACATCGGTCAGATGCACCAGTTGCCATGAGGGCTATGGATGCCCAAGTTCAGGGCTACAGAGCACCCTTCTGTCAGAATTGTCAACGTCGTCATGGAGGTGAGTGCAGAGTAGGCATAGAAGCATGCTACAGATGCTGTCAGCGAGGACATAGAGTTGCAGAGTGCAGTGTAGGCACAGGCGTATGCTATAGTTGCGGTCAACCAAGGCATAGAGCCGCAACTTGTCCAACTAGCCAGACCCAACAAGTGACACTCCCAGTACCTCTACAGAAACTTGCACTCCCAACTCCCCAGCAACAACCACAACAGAGAGGCAGAGACCAACAGCTACTGAGGCAGTAGCAGAGAGGACTTGTAGCTAGCATGACAGGACAAGAACAGCAGGCCTTGGATCAGAGAGGAATGCAAACAACACCACCACCAGGATCGTCCATTTCGGTACCACCTTGGGCAGCAGGGATGGACACAACCACGATTGCTGAAGCACTGGAGGATACGACAAACGTGACAGGTACGCACACGTCTCACCTCGTAATTTCACATTTAGTAGATAGCTACCAGAGTGAAACCTCCTTAATCTAAAATTTCGAGGACGAAATTTTTATAAGGAGGGAAGGTTGTAAAACCCGTGACTAGAGTCAAGGTTTTACATTACCGAACCAGTCGATTCGACCGTTGGTTCAAGTCGAGTCAGTTTCATGAACCGCGTGCTGAGTCAAGGCCAGCCGTGAGTTATGAGCAATGAGAGTCAGGTGTACCTGAATATATGATGATAACATCGAGAAGATGGTGAGAAATGAGTTATCAGAATATATGAAAATATGCAGTATTTTTTTCTTTTTATATGTTAGATCGTAGAAATAGTTTTAGGCCGAATAACGCGTTAGGACCCGTTGGATTATATTCGGGTGGGTTATTAGTTATAGAGCATGTCATTTGGATGTGGTTGTGTTTGTTTTATTTTATAGAATTTTTCCATATTTTTCTAGATTTTTTTTGAATTTATTACGAACTAGTTATTATTTTGACTCGAGTAGGAATCGAGTCAATACTTAATTATGAAACTGCCACTGGAGTATATTTTCTCCATTCCAGACACTTACCCCTTTAAAAACCCTAGCTGCCACCGCCCCTCGTGCTCATCGCCGCCGACGTCGTACAGCCGCCAATCAACACCACCCTGCCCCACTGTGCAATTGTCGTGCCGCCACGACCCACCCCGGCCACCGTCTCGCCGCTACGACGTAGGAATCGCCCCACAAGCCGCGACGCAGTCCCTCGTCGATTCGCCACTGTCTGGGTGCTCCGCCGCCGCTGTGACCCCGACGACCACCCTATCGCCGTCGCAGACGTTTCCCCCATCATCCCGACCGCCGTCGACGCCGGCCGTAGCCCCTATCAGAGCACGCCGTCGCCGCCACCCATTTTCGACGCCGCCGCTGACGGCCATCGCCACCCTGGTTACTTTGTTTGACACCACCATTGGACCAAGCTCATCGAGTTGGTGCCGATAGATCCCCTGATTGCCCCGTCCCGAATTATTGTCGGAAAACTGCCGGAATCCGACAATGATTCGACGGCCATTGCCGGAAAACCACGGGAACCGCTAGAAAATTGGATTCGTGGGAAATTTGCCGGATCATCCGCCGAACGGACCTGGTCCAATCTGATCGGACTTCGGACGCCACTAGTTGTCGAATTCGAGTTTCGAGCCACGAAACGGAAACCCTCGCTGTCGCCGATTTTCGATGACGAGAGGTATAATTTATTTTAATTTAATTATTTAAAAATATTGGTTATTAGAATTGCATGCCAGGATTTGTGTGTGTGTTATAAATATATATATATATATATATTAATGTAGATTTGATTAAGAATAGAATTATGAAATTGTTTGGTTGAGTGGTGTTAAAAATGGAGGCTAAGAAACTAATTAAGGTAACTAGGTAATGATCTTGATCTAATGCAAACTAGCCTAAGTAGACTTGCTAGAATTGATATAGGTTGATGTATGTTGATTGATGCGTGATTGTGTTCATTGTGTGTGGATGCTATAGGATGTGTGATTCATCATGCGGGCGTTAGTTTTTAGCTTGATTGTGTAGGTACGGTGTAGGAGCTCGCCGCCTAGGCGCATGGACTCGTTTGGAGCTTCTACCTAGGTCCATTTAGGACTCACTGTCCGATTTACGCTATTCTATTGTGTATTTGATTTATCATGTGCAGGACGAGTTAAGAGGCGTTTTATCGTATCCCACTTAACTCGGCCCATTTAGCCAACAATTTTTCGAATTAATAACCCTCGAGGATGAGATCCCTAGAGTTTGTTTTCGAACTTCAGATCCAGATCACGTTGCCTTTAGGCCTATTGTATAAATCCCAACCTAGACCTTTATATATGTATAGTTTTCACGTTTTCAGTGAGAAATTGAATGAGGGAAATCCAACTACCGTGCTATGCGAGCGGGCACGTGTGTGTCAATAGTGGGTTCTGGAATGGTGTGCTGGCCATTTCATTCCCGAGGGATCCTGACACCTCCACCTTTGAGTTCCTCAAACCCGGAGAAGTGTGGAGGTTCACGGGTACTGCATTGCAGCGCATGTCTAGACTTGTGGTTTCAAAGGGTACTGAAGGCGACTGCCTGAGAGTACTTGGCCTTCGTGCTCATGGCCAGGAGTAATATGGAAGGTGCAGAGGGCGGAAAGGAATGAGATTTGATGCGAGAAGTGATAGAGAAATGGCCGAGGTATGAGAATGTGAAAGATAGGGGGATGCTGTCGACCCGAGGGTGACGGGTCCCGTACGTGCCCCGATGAGAGTTCTTGAGGAAGTATATGGTTTCATTCAACAGGAGAGTTTGCTCTCCTGTGCCAGATTGATATTAGTTATTTTCTAGGCCGGTAACACTCGTCACTGATGGTTTTTCTATATATATGTAGGTGAGAAATGCGAGGGATGACAAGCTGTCGGGACTGTGGAGGAGCAGCACGGAACCGTGCACACATGTACCTGCCACGTGTAATCTATAATGACGGTGTGTTATTGCTACGTAAATGATAATTTTGATGTGTTTGTTTAGATAAATTGCTTAATATGAAATGAATGGATAAATGTGAATGACTAGTGAGTTTGGATTTCAGGTTCGGTTCAATTGAAACGAAAGAGATAATGATGAATGCTACGGTAGATTATCATGTTTTATCGTATTTTGATAAAATATTTATATACCCTTGTTGTGGATAAGTTCTAATTAAAATTATCTTGTTGTTGCATGGTTTTGTTTTGCTTGCACATCATAGCTTGCATGTAGGACTACGTTAGAACCCACGCATCCCATCCATGCATTTCATGTTTGCATCTCCATCTTAAGACGCCGAGGGCAGATCCGGGTCAGCTTAACCGAACCGAGTAGGTTAGCAAACGGTTCGGTCGCCGGTGACATTTCCAGGTCGGTTCACGGTTGAGCCGAAACGGGGTGTTACAAGTGGTAGTTGGGCCAGAAATGATCCAGCAGACACAAGAGGTGGTATTGAGGATTAGAAGAAGAATGAGGTCAGCTCAAGATAAACAAAAGAGTTACGCAAATCAGCACAAACGTGAGGTTCATGTCGCGTTAGAAGATCACGTTCTCCTAAAGGTCTCTCCGACTAAGGGAAACACAAGATTCGGGACGCGAGGGAAACTCAGTCCGCGCTATATTGGACACTTTGACGTGATTGAGCGCATTGGACCAGTGGCATATAGGCTAGCATTGCCTCCTCACCTATCAGCTGTGCATGACGTCCTCCACGTGTCAATGTTGAAGATGTATCACCCCGACAACTCTCATGTTGTCAGCTTCAAAGAGGTAGAGCTGCAACCGGACCTGACGTACCTAGATGATGCAGTCCAAATCCTGGGCCGAAGAGTGAAGATTCTCTTAAGAAAAGAAGTTCCCCTAGTACGAATGCAATGGACCCAAAAAGGAGTTGAAGAAGGTACATGGGAACGAGAAGATGAGATGAGGAAGTGATACCTGGAGTTGTTCGAGCAACCCGCTTCACAACCAGGTACTACGCCAACACTTAAATTTAGATGAGGAATATGGTTGAAACTTCCTTCGTTAAAATTTTGAGGACAAAATTTTTCTAAGGAGGGAACGTTGTAAAACCCGTGACTCGAGTTAGAGTTTTACGGGAGCGAATCAGTCGGTTCAACCGTCGGTTCGACTCGAGTCAGCTTCATGGACCTCCAGCTGAGTTGAGTTCAGCTATGAGTTATGAGCGATGAGGGTCTTGTATGCTCAAGTATATGATGATAACGTCAAAAAGATGATGAAAATGGGTTACCAAGTATATGGAGGTATACAATATTGATTGTTATTTTTATTTGATTGTAGAATATTTTTAGGGCCAAATGACGAATTAGGACGCGATATAGATGAGTTTGGGTGGGTTATTAGTTATAGAACATATCATTTTGATGTTACTATGTTCGTTTAATTTTACGGGACTTTTCCCAATTTTTTCCAGATTTTTTTAGGATCGCCTTCCCCGATTGCCTTTTTCTTTTTCTCCAAACCCTAGCCACCCGATGCGGTCCTGACCTTGTCGCCGACTACTACCCCTCTGCCAGAACCAATCGCCCGTCGTCCCCTCACCGTCATCATGTCGTCCCGACAGACCCCGGCCACTGATCGCCCGCCGACACGCCGCCGTAATGCCACGAAGCCGCCTTAGCCGTCGCCACTCCGAGCCGCCTCTGTGACCACCAGTCTCACCCTCTTGCCCTAGCAGACGTTTCCCCCGTCATCCCGACCGCCGTCGTGGCTGGCCGTAGCCCCGATGGGAGCACGCTGCCGCCGGCTACACTATTCAACACCACCATCTAACCAAGCTCGTCGAGCTGGTGCCGATAGACTCTCTCATTGCCCCATCTAGAATCATCGCCCGAAAACCGCCGACACTCGCCGGAATTGCCGAAAAATTGGATTCGTGGGAAATTCGCCGGATTATCCGCCGAACGCACCCGGTCAAATCCGATCAAACTTCAGATGCCACTAGGTGCCAAATTCGAGTTTTGAGCCACGAAACAGACACCCTAGTCATCGCCGATTTTCGACGATGCGAGGTATAAATTACTCAGGCGTAGATTCTTGAATTTTTTAATTATTAGGGAAGCATGCTAGACTAGATAATTAGATGAATTTTCATGTTCTTGACGTGTCTGTATGTTTGTGTGTAATGTAATAAAAATTATGAAATTGGTTGATTGATGAGTGTTAAAATGGAAAAGTATGGAATTAATTAGGGGAACTAATTAATTACCCTGATTTCATGAAACGTAGAGTGAAAACTCTCTAGAATTGACTTAGGATGAATGTGTCATGATTGATGCATGATTGTGTTGATTATGGGTGCATGCTATAGGATGTGTGATTCATCATGCGGGCATTAGCTTTTAGCTCGATTGTGTAGGTACGGTGTAGGAGCTCGCCGCCTAGGCGCGTGGACCCGTTTGGAGCATCTACTAGGTCCATTTAGGACTCGCTTCTAGTTTGATCGGTAAACTCTATCGCATTTTCTTTTCAACAGGTAAGTGGACATGCCGAGTGGTGCATTTATTGTATCCCACTCCACACGGGCCATCTAGTCATACGTAGATTTCTAGATTAATAACCCTCGAGGATGAGATCCCTCGAGTTCGTTTTCGAACTCAGATCCAGATCAAGTTGCCTTTGAGCCTATTTTACTAATCCCTACCCAGGCCTATATATATATGTTTTCGTGTTTTGGTGAGCGGACGAGTGCGGGTAATGACGACCACTCTTTCAGATAGGGCATGTATTCGTCAAAGCGGGCTCTGGAGCTGGGGAGAGCCCACTCCATTCCTGAGGGATCTTAACAACTCCACCTTTTAGTTCCTCAAACCCAGGGAAGTGTGGAGGTTTACAGGTACTGCTAAGCAGCGCATGTCTGGACTTGTGGTGTAAAAGGCGCATGCCCAAAATTACCCGGCCCTTGTGCTCAGGGCCGAGGGCGAGATGAATGTGAAAAGAGAAAAATGGTTTTCCCGCACAGAGGGATAGGCTTTGGCCATGTTGAGAATGAGAACGAAGAAAGATAGGGGACGCTACCGATTGAGGTCTACCGACCGAGGTCGATGGATCCCGAAGGCCCTTATGAGTGATCTTGAGGAAGTATATGATTTTCCTCAATAGGAGAGTTAGCTCTCCTATGCCAGTTTGATATTAGTTACTTTCTAGACTGGTAATGCTCGTTACTCACGGTTTTTATATATATGTAGGCGAGCATCATCGCGAAGAGTGAAAGCCGTCGGAACCGCGGAGGAGGAGCATGGATCGCTCACACATAGTAAAGACCCAGAAAATAATAATAATAATAATAATAATAACGTTTGACCCGGTGGGATTGAACGTGGGAAAATTTTAATTTTTTTTCATTTAAATGGAAAAAAATCTTTAGCTGGTTAAGTATGAATTACCCAGTTAA
>JAURVB010009276.1:0-10035 GCA_033002965.1 Piper betle
CCGTTACTTCAAGGAACCTTTAGATTGGAACATTAGGATGAAAATAGCTGCCGGTGCAGCCAAAGGCTTGGAGTATCTTCATGACAAAGCAAATCCTCCAGCTATTTACCGTGACTTCAAGTCATCAAACATATTACTAGGAGAGGGTTATCAACCAAAACTTTCTGATTTTGGGCTTGCTAAGTTAGGTCCAACAGGCGACAAATCTCATGTTTCAACTAGAGTTATGGGTACATATGGTTATTGTGCTCCTGAATATGCAATGACCGGTCAGCTTACAGTGAAATCTAATGTATATAGTTTTGGAGTTGTTTTCCTTGTGCTGATAACAGGCAGGAAGGCTATAGATAGTACTCTACCTCGTGGAGAGCCAAACCTTATTTCATGGGTATGTTATCTCGCCCTTTTTATTACACCTGTTTTTCAATTCTATTTCATCAAAATGAAACTGTGTTGTATAGTGCTGCCAACTATTTTAGATTAATCCGATTGGTAAACTAGACTCAATGCTGAATCTTTTGAATGGTAAACATCACTTGTATCTGTATATTTATAAGTCATGCTGAAAGTTAAATTTTTTGCTTTCTCGTGTCCAAAGCAGGTCTTATCTTTTCCCATTTTTGTTATTTTAAAATCAGATCTGTTGAGTAAACCTCAAACTATTTATGTATTTTATATATCCACGTTTGCAGGCTAAAGATAAAAATGAAAATGAATTTTTTTACAGGCTCGCCCCCTGTTCAATGATAGGCGTAAGTTTTCTAAACTGGCAGATCCTCGACTAGAATGTCGTTATCCAATGCGGGGACTTTATCAGGCACTTGCTGTAGCACACATGTGCATTCAAGAGCAAGCAGCTGCTCGTCCGCTAATTGGGGACGTTGTAACTGCACTCTCTTATCTTACAACCCATTCCTATGAAGGTGGCTCTGGTCCTCCTGCCGCCATCCAAGATAGAGATGAAAGAAGAAGAGAAATGCAAGAAGACCGAGGGGAAGAATTATGAGGAATGAAGATGGCGGTAGTTCTGGGCTTAGGTGGGGCATGAATGGATCTGAAAAAGAAGATTCCACTAGGGAGACAGCTAGAATACTGAACCGGGACATCGAGCGGGAGCGAGCTGTCGCAGAGGCCAAGTTATGGGGAGAGAACTGGAGGGAGAAAAGGAGAGCCAGCATCCAAAACTAGTACTCAAAATTTCGCAGGTGGAGCAGAGCCGCCTGCTGATCCTCTTTTATCAATAGGGTAATGGAGCCTGCAGTGGTGCCTTGCAGGTCTTCCTCTTTGTTCAATGCCGAGAGGAACAAAATTTTCGAATCAAAGAGTGTACATTGTAAAAAAATGAATGTCATATGCATCTTCTTGGTGACCCAGAAATATTCTGTGATGTCTTATTTAACTGTACTGAGTGAAGAGTGATCCATCTTCATCTGCTAAATTTATGTGGAGCCATTTCCATGTTTTTGAGCTGATAGCACTACTTTTCTCTGTCGTAATATTGTACAGACTCTTTAGGTGTTCGCTACCTCTCTTCATGATTATGTCCCCGAGATCCGTTGGTACAAGTTTCATTGCTGTTTTTTTCTCTGAAGCAGTTTCATTGCTTTTTGAAGCCGTGTTGAGTTGGTATGTTAATGTTGATATGATCAATATCTGTTTGCATTACCAAGCTTGTTTCCTAGGGCAATTTGTAGGCTTGCGAAATAATCGGTTTTCCGAACCGTTTTGCTGCGTTCCTTCAAAAACTATACTGTCTTGAGGTGTTTGAATGTTGTTAACGATCTTTTCCGAAAATTTTTAAGATAAGTTTGGAACGAAATACAAATGATACAATTGCCATTCATATGTTACTATTCTTTTAGATAAGGATGTGATCAAGATTCTTATTTTCGTTAGGACATTGTTGTATAATACAAATTTTTCAACGACATAGCTCTCTGTGATATATCTTCTACATCTTAACCGATTTAGTGTCTAATTTGATATTGATATCGATTACATAACCCAACATTAAGCCAAGTAACCAATTTTTTCACAGGTATAATATAAGACTATTGGCGCAATGGCAGGCAGTAATTGATGTCCTGAATTAAACGATTGCACATAAAAAATGAATAAAAAATATCTCATAGAATGATTTTTCTTAGTTAAAATTTAAAAATAATATTTATAAAATTACAATTCTTATAAAGAAAATTCAAAATAAAATCATGTCTTAGAGCATTACTCTGTTGGTTAGGATACATTCTTTGATTAAGATTATTTTTGTAAACAGAAAATTGTTGGCTAGACTTTGAGATTAAAGAAGGAAGTTGTCTTCCAAACCTTTTAAAAAGAACTGATGCAAATTTTATCGGCCAAGATATATAAACTATCCAATGACGTGCCAAGTGTGTTTTCCCCACAAATTAGTGAAGTAAATATTTAATGGTTCATTTTCCTAATAACTTGAGCTTTTGAAATAAATGATTAGACCACCTAAAATTAATCAAAGGCTAGGGTTTGAATCCCATTAGCGATATATGCCTGAAAAATATTAATTTTTTTGGGCGATATTTGTTGGCGATATATGCTTGAAGAAATATAAATTTGCCTCTCATGTTATGCCCTATGTTCGCCCCCATGGTTGCCTTTATTAAAGGCTTGAACTTTTGTGATGAGTGATCAGACCATTTCAAATTAATAAGGTATCAGATAATCTAATATTTGCATGGTATTATAGTTAAAAGGGTTGGGGTTCAAATCTTAAATCCCAAATCCGTTGGTAAAATATGCTCAAAGAAATATTAATTTGCCCCTCATGCTACGCCTTATGGAATAATATCTTGTGTTGTCCACATGCCAAGTCTTAAAAGTTTGTGTGGGAGTGTTTAAGTAAATAATTAGTAGCTTCATTTATAAGAGGTCAAGCTTTTGAGACAAGTATTTAGGCCATTTAAAATTTACGTAAATATCTTCAATGCCCAGACTTATATGTTGAAAGTAGGGCTACTAATCGAGTGAGCTAACTCGTGAGCATTTGGTGTTCAACTCGGCTTGACTCAACTTGAAACTCGACATTTAAATGCTTGAGCTCGAACTTGAATCCTACGAGTCAAGTTTGAGCAAAGTAGTATTCAGTTCGACTCGACTTGGTTATAACTCGAACTCAACTTCAAATCGACTCATAGCTCGACTCAAATTCGACTCGTAGCTCGACTCGATAATATAATATACTAATACACTTAATATCACTTGCCTACTCAAAATACATTTAAAATCGTAGATAAATCTTATTATTGACTATTAATATAAATTAAAAAAAATAATTTTACTCTAATAAAAGAACAAAAACCAATTTTAATTAACATGAGTCTGCTCCTTGCAGAAAATCTTTGCCACAACAATTTAATTATTTATCATTGCTTAATTAACTAAAATTGTAAGGTTAACAAATTATGCATGTTATGACTTATATAGGATACATACCATCAAAAACATGAATAAGATAGCCAAAAGATTTATAGTTCATTACCAAAATAAAAATACATGTATAAAAATATCATACCTATAATTGGGTTCCTACATGATCCAACATCCATCAATAAGCACATGTGTAAAACCCGTGACTCGAGTCAGAGTTTTACATTAGTGAACCAGTCTGTTCAATCGTTGATTTGAGTTGAATCAATTTCATGAACTGCGTGTTGAGCAGAGGCCAACAGTGAGTTATAACCGATGAGGGTCAAGTGTACTTGAGTGTATGATTATAACACCGGAAAGATGATAAGAACTGAGTTATCAAAGTATATAAAAGTATGTAGTATATTTTTTATGTGTTTGATCATAGAATTATTTTTAGGCTGAATAATGCATTAGGACGGGTTATGGGGCAGCTTGGGTGGGTTATTAGTTATAGAATATATCATTGTGGTGTTATAGTGTTTATTAATTTTATGAGATATTCCCTATTTTTCTGGATTTTTGAAGGATTTATTACGAGTTGGTTATTATTTTTTACTCAAGTCCGAAACGAATCAACTTTTATTTACGATATCTCCACGAAGCCCTTCCATCCCCCTAGCACCGCCCATCCTGGCCGGATATCGCCACCCCACCATCTACCGCCCTTGTTTTGCCCTTTTCCTGCAAATCGCCGCCTCCGTCGACCTTGTCAATGTCGTAAACACATCAGGCTCATCGAGCTAGTACCAATAGTACCCTATACCAATGTCCCCCGGCGGTAGCTGCCGTCAGTAACAATTGCTAGAAAATTGTCGGAATTGTGCGGATGATAGACTATTTTGTTAATTTTTAATCTTTAAAAATATATATTTTTCTCTAAAATGATCCACTTTCGAGTTTATAAACAAACCAGTTTTGAGCTCACAAACGAGCTGGTATCAAGCTCCCAAATGATCTGGTATTGAGCTCCCAAATGAGCTAGTTCCGAGCTCCTAACGATCTCAATTCGAACACTCAAATGAGCTGGTTTCGAGCTCTTAGAATTTAATAGTTTAAGTGTATTTGAGCTCGAATCGAATTCGAATAGTATCAGAAATATTCGAGTTGATTTCGAGTATATATGCTCGAACTCATTTGATTTTGAGTCGAGTTCGAATGAACTTTGAGCTATTCAAGTCGAGTTCGAGCACAAGGTGAGCTCAGCTAGCTTGTTTGTTTAGCAGCCCTAATTGAAAGGGTTCATATGCCCTCCTTTGTGTATGAGTATGATATAGAACATAGTTTTAAGACACTTTTTAACCTTAAACTGCCCGAAATAGCTTAAAGTATTTTATGACTTTCCTAGTCAAAATCTAGGAGTGAATACCTATGTATTGACATAAAAAAATATTAAAATATGTTATAATCCTTTTAATTTAGTTGAATTAGTACTTTAAAGTGATACAAATCATATATTTATCAATTTCACGCATCAAAGCGAGCAATATATCCCAATTTCATATGCATTTTGTTAGTTGGATTGCAAAAATAATATAAATGACTCCTGGTCGATTTTTTACTTGCTACAGTATATTTGGTTTAGCCGGGAAGAATTGGATTTAATCGGATGAACACGTTATACTGGATTAAATCTTATTTGACTATATTAATAAGTTTTAAATGCTTCACATTATAAAAAACTTAATGCCGTCTACTAGTTTAATGTCGAGTAGTTTGGTGGCTGCATGTTTTGTTTTTTAACTTGAAGTACCACATTAGAGTCACATCGATCCCATATATATATATATATATATATATATATATATATATATATATATATATATATAGAGAGAGAGAGAGAGAGAGAGAGAGAGACTTGGATAAAAATAGGTAAATTTATAAAATACTATAGTTTCGTTAAAAACTGAGTTTAATTGCATGTTTGGTTTGACACGTTGAACCAGATTGGACTGGAGCCCGGTACTCGGTATACCGATCGGATGGTCTAGTCCGGTTTCTAAAACATGACTTGGAGTCGATTCCACTCAATACTCCATAACCTCCTGAAAGTTGAATTTGAGTTTTAAAATTTTAAACCATTTGATAGTCTTGATTAGTTCCCGCTAGTGTTACCAACAAATCTAAGTAAACAAAGTGCCCGATTCTGACTCGACCCGAAAATATTAGGTTTGGGTTCAATGATATTGAGCCCAAGTTGAAGGGTTCAGATTCTTAAAATTACTCGTTTCATATTGTGTTTGGGTTTGACTCTCAAAGGACCTTTGACCACATAAGACCCGAACACAAAAAATATTTATTTTTTAATTTAAATTTTATTTTTTGCATAATATGTATATATAATATATCTTAAAAATTTTAGTATATTTTTAGTTTAAATAAGAATAATTATCATAAGGTATTTAAAATTTTGTGTATTCTAATAAATATATGTAATATATATATATATATATATATATATATATATATATATTATTAGTACAGATTTGCATGAGGACTGGGTTTGCTAAATTGGGTTAGATTCAAGTCTAGGTCAAAGTTAAAGAAATATATATTTGGGTTTGAGTTCAAGAATTTACCGGGGATATAGTTTAAAAATTCTAAACTCGGACTCGATTCAACATATAGTAGTGTGGAGCGGACTCGGAGTCGACTATATGCCAACTCAAAGTCATTTATATCGATTTTTTAATTATGTAAAAAAAAGCTATATTCATTTTTTATTTTAAATTTTATTTTTCACATAATATTTATATACATAATATATCTTCAAAAGCTTAGTATATTTTTATTATAAATAAGAATAATTATCATAATATATTTAAAATTTTGTGCATTCTAATAAATATATGTAATATATTTATTATTAGTTCAAATTTGTATGAGGATTGGGTTTGCTAAATTGGGTTAGAGTCAAGTCCAGGTCTAAGTTAAAGAAAAATATATTTGTGTTTGGGTTCGAGTATTTAATAAGGACATAGTTTAAAGTTCTAAACTCGGACTCAATCTAACATGTCGTAGTGTAGAGTGGACTCGAAGTCGAGTATATGTTGACTCGAAGTCATTTACATCAATTTTTTAATTATGTAAATAAAAAATTATATTAAATTAATATATATTATTGTTTTGATATTTAAAATTGATAAATACATGATTTATATACTTAAAAATATTAATTTAACTAATAAAAAATAAAATTAATATATTTTAATAACTTTTATAAGATGACTTAAGGAGTTAATTATTAAATCAATCACCTTCATGGAATTTGACGCGGCAAGTCATAATGTCCAGTTGACCGAAAAAATATTTGGAGTTACAGAAGAGTTTTCGTGCGATTGGATTCAGCAAAACTTAGACCAAGCCAACCCGTTCTCAAGGGTACCTCCCGCACTTAGTTGAAATTCTACGTGCTTTATAAGGGAACATATGTTGGATCACCAATGTACACCAAGTGGCACAACATTACTAGCTTCATATATATATCAAATCCAGATAACATAGACTTTGAATTCATAAGTTTAATAGCATAATTCTTGACCTGCTTCAATGGTAACCATTAATAGCATCGGCGTAAACTGGCTTGTGCCCTGATCTGAGCACATGATACAACATCCTCCTCTAGAGAAGAGGACAAAGTTGATCTTCGTTGGTTATATTAAATATAAGTAAAGAAGAATACATAGAGAAGTTAATGCGATCCTGGTCTCGCATTCCTCAAGTTTGATGGCAATATCTTCCAAAAGGCTCATCAGGGAGCCATACATTTTTAGCTTTAACTGCATGGGAAGTTAAACTGGGCACCTGTTACTCTGCACTTGAGCTTGCTGTCCCTTGTTGTTGTTATTGTTGTTGTCGTTGTTTGGAGGTCCCTGGGTCGGTGATTGTTCATTAACGTGAGCTCTATGATCTGGGTTGTCATCCTTGTCCGAGCACTGTTTTACTTGTATATCATCAAGTGCAAACGCCTCTGAAATGTTCACCACTGCCCCGTCCGATTTAATGACGTCTCGGAGCTGCTCTGGGAGTTTATGGCCTTCCTCCAACACCATCTTCTTCTTCTTGTTATCCTTGTAGATGACATACAAAATCATCTGTACGACTCCAAAGATGAATCCAAGTATGTTCGGCAGCTGCATATATATGTACTCAATTGGTAAAGAGATTAAAAATTTTTCTAGATAACTTTGTGTCAAATTTTAATAGTCAAGAGCACCCACTAACGAAATAATTATTCGCTTTTAGCGAAAAAAATTCGCGTGGAATAATAATTGATGGATGTAATTGAAGAACTTACGGCAATGTAAAAATCTCTGATGAGAAAGCCATAAGAAAACCACATGATGGCACTAAGGGTGAGGAAGAAGGACAAAAAGAAGGGCATGAACTCCACACTCTTAGTACGTATTACAAGCCTCTGTTCCTGAAATCATGATTAAGAAGTTAGTTTGTCGCACTCTAATTATAAAACATGAAAGAATTTGATTTTCTAGGTTAAAGTCTCACCATGATACTCAAGGGAGCTGCGAAAACTCTAACGGAGAAGCCGACGCAAACCCATCCAAGAATTCGGACGCGGTTGGATCCAGACGCTAAAAAGAAAGTCAGGAGCAGGATCAGACCAAACACTCCCACGTTCAAGAGCATCAGCATTTTGGCCGTCAAAATCTGCATAGCACCACATCTTAGTAAGTTAAAAAAACTAATTAGATTGAATAAAACAAAATTGATTAGAATGCTTAAGTATATGTACCTTAGCCTTTCTTGGTGCGTATACCATGTACATGGCGATGTAGGCGGATTCTATAACACAGCCGACGGTGTTGATGGTGATGAGAAGGGATGCTTCTGTTTTGATGCATGCGTAGTAGATCCACAGCATTGCACTAAAAAGTGCAACTACGTAAGGCACCGACTGGAAACCTTCGGTTGATTTCTTCCTATAAACTCTATAAAACGTGGGCCTGCATGCAACAACCTATAATCGTTAGATTTGCATGTAAGGAGCTATGTATAGATTTTTGGAGTAAAAAAGACGGATTGAAGAAAGAAAGCAAAAAACGATTACTTACAGGGGAGCCAGGTACACCATAAATGAGATGATATTGCCTGCATAATGGTGTTCATCTTGTTAGCTTAATTGCAATAACATCAATAATTTTAATATTAATGCCATTAGATTTGATTATAGAATTGTCTGTTTATACAAATAATCCAAAGCCAAATTTATAATATAGGCTCATGATAATGTTTTTTTTATATTTTAGGAAGATAAAAAAGATAAAAATATGTGACGGCCGTCTTTAATTATGAAGTAAATCTATATCATCTCAGAACAATTTCAAACTTACGTAAGACATGAGAAGACGTATGGAAAACGTGAAGAACGTTACTTTCCTTCCGAGACAAAGCAATGAGAAGATCATGAAAACAAAAAAAGGGACGGAAAGCATGAAGTTGGTTATATTATTTTCCTTCTTTTGAGAAGCTATGTGATGGTGAACTGACAAAATGTAGCCCAAAAATAAGGAATCAGAGCTTAAAAAGCTGTGGAAAAAGGAGCAAAAGTTTGCAGCTTGCAAGGATAACTGAAAGGATTATTACACCAAATGTATATAAATACAGGAAAATGGGAAGAAATAAAATTCTATCACAAACTTATCGATTGGATCGAGTAAGCTGATGAACGAATACCATTATTATCAAGAACAGTTCTGGGTAACCAATCTGCATGCATGATATAAGGGGGAAACATGTTAAAGCTAGGCCAATTTCATTTTTTGAGATGAAAATTTTTTTATGTTTTATATTGCTAGCAATGAATCAACTGATTATGAACAAAATATGCAGAAGATTGCCATGAAAGCCAGCTCCTTCATCGCATCGATATATACCTAATAGACCAAATATAAAAGCCCATGGATGTTGGATGGTGAAGAGGGCCATTTCGCTGGGTAGTGATCGCCGCCAAAAACTGAGCAGATAACAACTCAAGCAATGGAGCAATGCTGCTATCAATCAGGCCAAAAGAAACTCTCTCTCACTTCCGTCCTTCCTTGTGAAAACAAGGAGGAGAACTAGAGAAAGGAGATGGCCTGATACAATACAAGCTGGGAAATATGATGCGACATAGTGAATTGAGAAGGTGGTTTAAATAGGAGAAGGGCAAAGCTATAGCTGAGTTGTTGGCTGTGGCTACTAGCTAGCCAGGGTGGCCTCCTATCATATTCTCTGCCTATACATATTGTATTACAGGATGAAGAAGAAAAGAAAAAATGAAAAATAAAATCATGGGTATATGAGCAAATGTCCAGTAGAGTACCGCAGCTTTCTTTCCTTTTCACCGACATCTTGGAGTTATTGGGACACACAAGGAGGAGTGGAGAATAACTGGAGCTGATTGTACAACCGAATACAACCGAATTACAGGTGGAGTTGCAGAGTGTGGTACGTTACCCAGAAATGGGCAGGGGAGAAGAGGCAAGGTGGACTTCCACGTGGACCCACTTCACTATATGGTAATGATGCTACCTCTCCTTCTCCTACTTTAGCTTTTCTGCCGTTTTCATTTTGCAGGCTTAACTGGCCACTCAC
>JAURVB010009280.1:0-150306 GCA_033002965.1 Piper betle
CTAGCCAATGTATGTGCATGCTATGTTTCTAGTATACTTGACAATGTTCTGTGTTTGTGCTCCTAGTTGAGACCCTAAAAGATTTTTTATAGAATCTTTAAAACTGTATCAAGACCCTCTAACTGTTTTCAATGAAAATGTCACATTTGGGGTTAAGTAAAATTCATCTAGGTGGTTAACTAGCTCGAATTTTAAGAGTTTTCAGGAATGAAGGCTGTAACCATATTCCTTAGCTTCTGTTGTAAACTTCCTTGAGCCTAGAGTAAGTGATGAAATGTTATAGCATTTCTCCCTGACCTTAGGTTTACTCCCATTGGTGTTTCTTAAAAAATTCATGTCTATCAGTTGGATAGATAATTCAGTAAGAATTTCCCAAACTACTACGTATGAACCAGCTCCAATAATCCCTTGGCAAATGTATGCCGTTCCTAAGCCCACTCAGGCCCAATGGCAAGGGTTTTGGATACGATCCTTCACTAGGATAAATCACACGGTGTTTAATATCCATACACTTTTACCCGGGACCATTTAAAATCTCCAAGCCCATGAACAAGACTTAAGGAAATTATTGCGCAACCTAGGAACACTGTTTCCAGCACCTTAGCTCAGCTTTATGGCCCTTGTTTTCCATGTTGGCCCATGGGCTGACACTTGGTAATTTTTATAGCAAACCATTAGAGTGACAGAGCCCATTGGTCCAAATTTCAATCCATTAGAACTACCGTTTGGCCCATCCAAAAACAGCCTGCTAAGTCCATTCGATAAAACCTTAAGTTTGGACTTTTCCACTTGGTGTACATGAACCCTAAACCTTAATTAAGGTTACCTAATGAGGTTGAACACTTGGAGACGTTACTCGTTTTGCATGCCGATGCTGATCCAATCATGATTCGAGTTTTATCTTCTTGTTAGGATACATGAGGTGTGTTCATTGATTTAGGAGTAGGAGTTTTATTCATTCTGGTCCATAGATCTCTTCTGCTTCATCTCTACTTGGCTCTCTAAGTGTCAAGTTTAATCAACTTAGTCGTTTGACGACATTGGTAGTGTTTTATCAGATCTCTCCGATGTTGGGCCATGTAGCAGAGTTTTCCATAGATTGATAAAACTTCTAGGCTGAGATCTTTTGATAGTTTTTGACAGTTAAGCTCCAAAAACTATCTTATGCAAGCCTTACCTAAGCCTATTATAAGTATATGAGGGTTTTATTTTTACGAACATGAAAGCATTGTATGGGTAGTATAAATTGTACCAGTTTTCCTTAAACCTTAAAGTAGTGCAATTTATGAAGGCACTACGAAACTCGATGCATTTATAGAATTTGTGGCACTAACATAACAAACTATTCCAATGCCATCTGAGTATCATGACGGGTATAATATGGAGGATGTGAGGGTGTAAGCTATGTATGTAAGAATATTTTGCCGAGCCTATTTGCTGGTCTATTTTATGTAAACTATTCTTGCTTACAACCCAATGAGGCTTTTTGTGAAGTTTTCCTATGGGTAGTGTAGTACGCATTTGCCAATCTAGAAATATCATTAGTTATTTCAAATCGGTAATCAATTTTATTTAATTGCTGACATGTTTCTTATATGTATGTAGGTGAAGCCCCATGGCATTGGTCATTTTAGGCACATGGATTTGTGACTTGTAGTGGTGGCGGGGCTCTATGTTATATATTTTGTATTCTGTATTTGGTTTGTATTATTGGGTGTATGCCTTAAACTAATGTACCATGAGTGATTCCGGATTGGGTGTATGCCATGGTTTGCATACCTATGCCTTTATTATATTATTGTGATAACTATTGTGCATGGTATTTTCTTTGGGGCAAAGGCGAATAATTATCTGCAGGCTGTGTAACCTCAAAGTCCTGAATCACAATGAGGAGCAATTTAAGGTACAAATTACTTTTTTGGTTATAGTTGTTTGTGAATGTTTGAGAAACGTGGATTAGAAGAGCTTATAGTTCATACTTCTCATTGAGTCCACGTTGAAGGCTGAGTATTAGGTTATGATGTCCTAGCAAGCAATGATGCCTCTGCTTTAATTTATCTATTGTGGGGTATGTGGAATAGGTAACTACAACCCAATGTTTACTTTTTCGCAATTTATCATCATCAAGTAGTAAGATACCTAATCCAATCACTAGAACTAAATATAAAAATTAGATCATGCATCTCATCTTTTGAAGCTCAAACTGTTAGCTGGATTGGGGTGCTACCTTCTTATAGTTTAAAATAATTATTACATATAAAGTCACCCTTTTAACTACAAGAGAGGTCTTACCTCTTTTGTGGGTCAGAATCCTCGTTGAGGAGTACTTAAGTTTAAGATCCTTTATATAATAGTATGATCAACATGTATTTTATTAAAATCCAATAAGGTATCTGTCTTAAGGTGAAGATGACTGTTAAAATCCAATGAGGGAGAAGGAAGTGTAGAGGGGTGGAGATGACCGTTAAAATCCAACTCGAGCATGTATGTTCAAAACTCGTTTGATCTCGAGTCGAGTTCGAAGCGAGTTTCGAACTATTTGAGCCGAGTTCGAACACATGTTAAACTCGGCTCGCTCGCTTAATTAGCACCCCTAGGGCTAACTATTAATTTGTTTTATGTTATTATGCAATAGTCATATGTGCATGACAATCGGATTCACCTCGATGGAGAATCATCACAGTTCAACCCCAGCTTAGTCATCAAGGCACCCGGGCCTAACCTAATCTCTTCAGCCCAATGTTTTTCTTCATTTTCACCTTTCAGACACTTATCCCCGTGGCAATCACAGGCTAGCGCAGCGCAGTTGCCAACCAAATGTCTCCACTAAAAGGGGTCCTAGCGCCACAACCTTGCAGGCCAGCACCATGGTGCTGAGGGTAGTCTTCACATGTTAGTAACCCCTAAAGCTTCAGTGCTCTCACTTACAAGCTGCAACGCTTGTCGTCGTCTAGATTTTTAAAGAGTGCCGAAACCCATTTTTCTTCATTTTTCCTTCTCCCCTCTACACTTCCTCTTCTTCCCAGTCATCTCCACCCGTCCAAACATTTTTCAGACGTCTAGAGCCCTCCAAAGCGTGAAATAATCATGGATTTTGTTTCCCCCATGCCTTGTTATGTTAGATCGCTCCAAAAGGTGAATCTTTTCCTCATCTCCTTTATATTTTCATCATTCATCATATGACATCTTCTTTATATGTGTTTATTAGTTGTAGATACATGTGTTCTTGAGAGATTGATTACTTGTTTGTGGTTTCATAGTGATCTGATTGTAGATTTACTATTAAATCTAGATGTGTATTTTATGAATGGATTGATGACTTTGTGTTGTAAATCCCTAGTAACTTCTGTTTAATGATAAAAGTTTTGATTGTTACTGTTGTCTAGCCCTTGTTTGATATTAAAGTTGTAATTTTTGGTGTGTTCAAGGACTAGACTAATTGATTTACGCTTGGTTTATAGTTAATTTGATTTTAAATGTCATATTGAGAAGTAATAGTTGTCAGATTTTTCATACTAATAATTTTCTTAGTTAGAATAGTTAATCATTGATTTAGACTAGTTGGATTAATTGTTTTCCTTAATATGTATAGGAGAAAATTAACAGGTTTTAGAATTTTTGGAGGTGATTTAACTCATTTATACAAACAAATTTAATTATCTAAGTGGATTAAATTGGTTAGGACTAGTATAAACATGTTAGAATAATTTAGAGGGATAACTTATACCGATAACTAGCCTCTAATCACTTCTTAAATGTTTAGTGATTTAGAAGATTTCACTACTTTGGTGATTAGCTAAGATGCTGAGAAATCTAGCACGTGTAAGATTAGATATGTGAGAACATGACGTGTTTAGGCTATTACATGATGTTAGTCTTTCATGCTTGGTTGTAGGGTTGCTAAACGAGCGAGCGAGCCGAGCTCAGCTTATGCTCGAACTCGACTCGAATAACTCGAAGCTCGTTCGTGTTCGACTCAAGATCGAACGAGTTTTGAATACATATGCTCGAAATCGATTCGAATATTTTTAAGCTGTTCGAGCTCGACTCGAGCTCGAATACGCTTAAACTGTTTAATTTTAATGAGCTCGAGATCAGCTCGTTTAGGAGCTCGATACCAACTCGTTTGGGAGCTCGAATACCAGCTCGTTTGGGAGCTCGAAACTAGCTCGTTTAGGAGCTCGATACCAGCTCGTTTGGGAGCTCGAAACCAGTTCGTTTAGGAGCTCGAAACCAGTTCGTTTGGGAGCTCAAAACCAACTCGATCATAAGGTCGAAAGTAACTCGTTTAGGAAAAAAATATTCAGTTGTAGAGATTGAAATTCACAAAAATAGCCTATATAAACTATCTTAATGATAAAAAGTTTTTTTAAGTTTCAACCATGTTTCATTTTTTTTACAAAATACCTAAGACACCATTCAATAATATATGTTTCCAAAAAGATAAAATGCTTAGAATTATAAACCCAAAATTGAAAAAAAACTATCAAAAGTTTATATTTTATAGCCTTCATCCATATTTAGACAGCTTTTATCCAACCTTCATCCTGAAAATTTTTTTTAATAAATATCATTTATTGTGAGATATTAAATTAAATAAAAATAAACAAATTTTGTAAAAATAGTAAATGTATTCTAGTATCATCCCCAATGAATAAAATTTGTAATAACTACCAAAGGCATAACAAGTTAACAACTATCAAAAGTAGATATTAAAATTTTAGACATACCTTTTGTTTGAATGTGTGATGCAAAACCAATCAATAGAATTTGATATTAACGAACACTATTTCACTTTTGGATCTGAAAAATTAAATATAAAAATTACGATATAGTCACACTTCAACTTACTTCATAAATAGTATTATAACATCAAAATATAGAAATAATTTAAAAATACAATCATGACAATACAAATAAGGAAATGCAATATTCACTATTAAATAGCAAGCGCTTAGGAGTAAAATATACAATATAATTCATTACCTGAGTCCTCGTCATCCTCATCTTCACTCTCTTCACAATATCGTGGGCGTAGCCAATCTTGAGCACAAATTAAAGCTTCAATTGTGTTTGGTTTCAAATTGCTACGATAATCACTGATAATTCTCCCACCTGTACTAAAAGCACATTCTGACGCTACTGAAGAAAGTGGAATTGCTAAAATATCCTTTGCCATAGCCCCTAAGGTTTTATATTTCAATGAAGCAGTTTTCCAATAATCCAAAACATCAAAATGAGCTCCATGATTAACTTTAATTCTTTGTTCTTCAAGATATGCATCTAAGTCTGATTTATTCACATGGAACTGCTCACGAGAATCCATAAATCTCTCAAATTCTTCCTCATCAGTGAGCATTTTATCACCACTTTCATTTTCAGGAAAGTAATCATGATGCAAACTATTTCTCAATTTGTTCTCATAGAATTTGTATACCCCTTTTAAAGCATCCTCAACCCTTTTCATTTCAGCTTGAAAAATTGACTCAGAATGGTAAATTTTGCGGAAAACAAATTCAACCCTTCCCAATTTATATCTTGGATTTAGCACACATGCAATGGCTAGAACTAAACTATTTTCTGCCCAATACTTGTCATATTTGTCTTTCATTTTATCAACCATTTGATAAAGATGTCCTTGCCCATGAACATGAAGGTAATCTAACTTCTCTTTCACTTTTTGAAGTACGGCAAAGAATAGATTTGCTGTTGGATACTTACTCATAGAGAAAACATTAGTTGCTTGATAAAATACTTCAAGTAAGTCTTCAATCTCATCATACTTATTCCAATCCATATCAGTTGGGCACCATTTAAAATTTTCATCTATACCTTTTAGATGATTAAAAGCAAGTTTTACCTCTTTTGCAGATCTTAACATTAAGTAAGTAGAATTCCAACGAGTTTGCACATCCAAATTCAGCCCTCTTTTACTTGATATGCCAACATGTGCTAAAGAAGTATCAAAATCTTTCATTCTAGATGTAGATCCCTTGATATATTTAATTGACTCACGAACATTTTCAATAACTCCTTTCACGTGTACCAAGCCAGCTTGAACAATTAAATTAAGAATATGAGCTGAACACCTAACATGGAAAACATTGCATCTAATGGTAAACTTTGCATTAGAAGGAAAACTATCTTTAAGAAGTGTTACCATGCTATCATTGGCAGATGCATTGTCCAATGTTAAGGTGAAAAATTTATCTTCAAGCCCCCAATCCATCATCAACTCACTTACCAAATTTGCCATTGCATAACCAGTATGAGGAGGAGGAAATGACAAAAATTAAGAATCTTCTTGTGTAGCTTCCAATCTGCATCCACATAATGCACTGTGAAACTCAAATATGACTTGGTTTGCCCAGATGTCCAAGTATCACATGTAAAACAAACACTCTCTATTTCTCTCAACATATTCTTCAAAACCTTTTTTCTTCTTGATACAATTTGATGCAATCATTCCTTATAGTGTGTCGAGAGATTTTCTGATGTCTTGGGTTAAGAGCCATACACAACATGTTGAATAACTTGCTCTCAACTGATCGAAAAGGTCTTTCATCCACAATGATCAAGATGGATAAAATTTTTCTCACCCTTTCCTTATCATACTTATAAGTAGTCACACTTGCAAATTCTAAATCCTCATCTTGACTAGGCAATACTGGAACAATTGCAAGTTCTTGTTGACCTTTTGATTTCTTATTTTTTGGGCATGTTATCAAATGCCGATTCAATTGTGTAGTACAACCACTCGTAGACTTCAAGTACTTCTTCTGACAATGCTTACATTGATTATACTCCTTTTTGTCAATAATAACACTCGAAAATTCCTTCCACGCTTTCGATGTTCTTTTTCTCTTTTCTTTATTTTTATGTTGATTTTCTTCTTCTAGAGTTGATTCTTTATTCTTCTGATCTACTTGGGGCACTTGTGACATATTTTCTGTGGGTGTGGCCATTAATAATCTGCATAATAAAAATATTTATTTATGTTATATAGGTCATACGAGGTATCATGACCACCATGTATTCTATATTTAATTGTCAATGCATTTGCTAACTAATATATTCAAATGTCCCACAGAACTAACTTTCTAATATTAACATTAGAAAAATATCTTTATAAAAAAATATTTTATAAAAAACAGTAGAAAATATTAAATTAACACTCAATAATAAATGCACCGATCAACTCACAACCCTTTAGCAAAAAAAATGATAAAAAGACCTATTAATATTTATTTTATTTTATTTATTACCTAAGTCTAATTTTTAACCCATATCTAAAAATAATAATAAAAATATTTCATCTTATGGGTAATAAAAATACAATGATAGAAAATTAAATAAAATAATAGTATATTTTTAATTATCATATAATTTATTTTAATAAATTCATTTATTTCATAAATTAATTAGTATCAATTTACCCAAGAGCCCTAGTATTAAAAAAATTTAAGCAATAGTTTTTATAAGGGAATGAAGCTAAAATTTAATGGTAAATGATGATTTTAATTATTTTAAATAGCTAAGTGATATTTACTTTATTATTATTATTATTATATACAGTAAAATAAAAATATGTGGGGGATCATCACCATACCTGAGGAACAAGGTAGCTGGGAGGAAGAATGGACTTCGGGAATGCCGGGAAAGTCGGGACGCGGTCCGAGCAGAGGAGGACGCTGGTTGGCCACACCGGCTGCGGCAATGGTGGCGGCCAGAAGAAAAGCGGATTACACTTCAGGAACTCCGGGAAACACAACCTGCGAACCAGGTGGAGGACTTTGATGGATCAGGGAAGGTGGTCGGAGATGAAGGGTTCGGTCGGCGACAGCGGTGGCGGCAGTGGCAGCAGCGGCTGTGGCGGCAGCGGCCAGAAGAAAAAGGAGGCTGGTTGGAAGATTTGCACTTTGGGAAGGCCGGGCAAGTCAGGCTGCTGTCCGGGCGGAGGAGGACGGGATGGGTGGGGAAGTTGGTCGAAGATAATGACTATGGTCGGCCACAAAGGCGGCGGCAGCAAGAGTGGCGGCTGCAACGGCAGTGGCGGCGACCAGAAGAAGAGAAAGGCCGGGAGGAAGATTGCACTTCTGGAACGCCGGGAAACTTAGGCTGTGGTCCGGGCGGAGGGTTGCGATAGATCGGAGATGGCGATCGGAGATGAAGGATCCGGTCGGCCACAGCGGTGGCGGCGGCGACAGCGGTGGTCGGAGATTAAGGGTTTGGTCGGCGACAGCGGTGGCGGCAGTGGCAGCAGCGGCCAGAAGAAAAGGAGGCTGGTTGGAAGATTTGCACTTTGGGAAGGCCGGGCAAGTCAGGCTGCTGTCTGGACGGAGGAGGACGGGATGGGTGGGGAAGTTGGTCGAAGATAATGACTATGTTCGGCCACAAAGGCGGCAGCAGCAGCAGTGATGGCTGCAACGGCAGTGGCGGCGACCAGAAGAAGAGAAAGGCCAGGAGGAAGATTGCACTTCTGGAATGCAGGGAAACTTAGGCTGTGGTCCGGGCGGAGGGTTGCGATAGATCGGAGATGGCATCTGACAGGATCCGGTCGGCCACAGCGATAGCGGTGGCCAGAACAAGAACGTGGCCGGTTGGAAGATTTGCACTTTGGGAAGGGTGGGGAAGTCAGGCCGCTATCCGGGCGGAGGAGGACGGGATGGGTCTGGGAATGTGGTCGAAGACGATGGCTACGGTCGGTCGGCCACAGCGGCAGCGGTGGCGGCGGCCAGAAGAAGAAGGCGGCTAGGAGGAAGAAGGCGGCATGGCATGGGTATATGAAGAGGCCGGGAGAGAAGACGAAGCGACGCTTATGAATGTAAGGGTAGTTTTGTAAATAAAATTTGACTCGCTCTCGACTCGAGTTAATACTAATAAAATAAATCCAAAAAATACTAAATAAAATATTAAAAAATATAATAAAATTATATACAATTAAAATAAATCAATCCAATTTAAATTTCTTGATATTTTTAAAAAATATATAATTTGTTGTCTTTGATTACTTTTTTGTGTATATTTGTTAGGTATTTATTTTTTGGGTATTATTTAGTGCTTTTCTTTTTTTATATATAAGTATTTTTCATATCATGTTTTCAGCAAAGATGAATGGAATTTTTAATATAAGTGTATATCCTCTATTAATATTTTTTTTCATAAAATTATGTGATATTTTTTTATAGATAATTATTAACTAGATAATCCGATAATGCATGGAAGCACTTTTTGGAAACTGTGAAGGAAAGAGACAATTAGAAATTGGAGGTTGGGAAGAATCTGAAGAAGTGTATTTTAATGCAAAATTATATCCCCCTATTATATTTTTAACTATATTTTGAGTATGTAAGTGATATTATGTATATTATTATATTATATTATCGAGTCAAGTTACGAGTCGAGTTCGAGTTATAACCGAGTCGAGTCGAGTCGAACACTGCCTTGCTCAAACTCGACTTGTAAGATTCGAGTTCGAGTCGAGCATTTTAATATCGGGTTTCGAGTCGAGTCGAGTCGAGCCGAATGTCAAATGGTCACGAGCTGGCTTGCTCAATTAGCACCCCTACTTGGTGGCTCCTATAACACCCCACGTCAGTTCGAACCTCAGCCGATAAAATGATAAAATGTCCTAACCTGAGCCAATTACAGCAAAGGTCGTAACCTCTCTTGGCATTCTAAGAAGAAATCTAAACATGAATAAGGTTTGTAGCTCATCTCTCATGGTTTTCTTCTGCAGCAAACATATGCTACTCCACCATGGCTTCAAGATTTGTAAACCTACAAGCGAACATGAGGGATATTTGTACTTGAGTTATTTACCATTAGTTTTGGGATTTAGGGGTTTGGAGAATACCTGTAATGTTATACCTACGTGCCCTAGAATATTTCCATATGCAAAATAAATAGAAATATAGTTAGGGGTAAACAAAATATAATGCACACATCCGGACATAACACATGATCATAAGCATTGCATAATTGTAGCATCATGCATAACCATCCAAAACATGATCCACATAAGTCCGTGTAGATGGCCACCAAGTTACACAAACATATAGTGTAAAACCCGTGACTTGAGTTAGAGTTTTACGGGAGTGAACCAGTCGCTTCAACCGTCTGTTCGAGTCGAGTCAGCTTCATGGACTGCGAGATGAGTTGAGGCCAACTGTGAGTTATGAGCGATGAGGGTCATGTATGCTCAAATGTATGATGATAACGTCTAAAAGATGATGAAAAATGGGTTATCAAGTATATGGAGTTATACAGTATTGATCGTTATTTTTATTTTATCGTAGAATAGTTTTAGACCGCATAGCGCATTAGGACGCATTGGATTATATTCGGGTGGGTTATTAGTTATAGAGCATGTCATTTGGATGTTGTTGTGTTTGTTTTAATTTATGGGATTTTTCCATATTTTTCTAGATTTTTTTAGAATTTATTACGAACTAGTTATTATTTTGACTCATTGAAGGGTATATTTTCGAATCCCTCCCGACACTTACCCTCCCAAAACCCTCGCAGTCTGTGTGCTGCCGTCGCCGCCACCATCGACGCCGACTCCGCCTTGCCGCGCCATCGCCATGCCGCCCCACCGACCCCGGCCACCAATCGCCTGCTGGCGTGCCGCCGCGATGCCACGAAGCCGCCTCTACCGTCGCCACTCCGGGCTGGATTCCGCCACCATTCGGTCGTCGTCCCAGCCGCTGTGACCACCAGTCTCACCCTCTCGCTGTCGCCGACGTTTCCCCCACCATCCCGAGTGCTGTAGAGGCCAGCCGCAGCACCGATCGGAGCACGCCGCCGCTGCCACCCATTTTCGACGCCGTCATCGACAGCCATCTCCGCCTTGGCTGCTTTGTTTGACACCACCATTGGACCAAGCTCGTCGAGCTGGTGCCGATAGACCCCCTAATTGCCCCGTCCCAAATCATCGCCGAAAAACCGCCGACACTCGTCGGAAAACCGCTAGAACCGCCAAAAAATTGGATTCGTGGGAAATTAACCGGATCATCCACCGAACACACCCGGTCCAATCTGATCGGACTTCGGACACCGCTAGGTGCCAAATTCGAGTTTTGAGCTACGAAACGGAAACCCTAGCCGTCGCCGATTTTCGACGACGCGAGGTATAATTTATTTTAACTTAATTATTTGAAAGTATTGATTATTAGAATTGCATGTTAGGATTGGTGAATTGTGTGTTATAATAATATATAAATATAGATTTGATTAAGGATAAAATATGAAATTTGTTTGATTAAGTAGTGTTAAAAATGGAGGCTAAGAAACTAATTAGGGTAACTAGGTGATGATCATGATCTAATGCAAACTAGCCTAAGTAGACTTGCTAGAATTGATATAGGCTGATGTGTGTTGATTGATGCGTGATTGTGTTGATTGTGTGGGCATGCTATAGGATGTGTGATTCATCATGCAGGCGTTAGTTTTTAGCTTGATTGTGTAGGTACGGTGTAGGAGCTCACCGCCTAGGCGCGTGGACCCGTTTGGAGCTTCTACCAGATCCATTTAGGACTCGTTCTCTGTTTTTACACTATTCTATTGTGTATTTGATTTATCATGTGCAGGACGAGTTAGGTGGCGTTTTATCGGATCCCACTCAACTCGGGCTATTTAGCCAACAGTTCTTTTTTTGGATTAATAACCCTCGAGGATGAGATCCATCGAGTTTGTTTTCTAACTTCAGATCCAGCTCACGATGCCTTCGGGCCTATTGTATAAATCCCAACCCAGGCCTATATATATATAGTTTTCACATTTTCGGTGAGAAATGGAATGAGGGTTACTGACGGCCACGTCTTCAGATAGGGCGTGTGCTCGGAAGAGCGGGCTCTGGAGTTGGGGAGAACCCACTTCGTTCCCGAAGGATTCGGACAACTCCACCTTTGAGTTCCTCAAACCCGGAGAAGTGTAGAGGTTTACGGGTACTGCAATGCAGTGCATGTCTAGACTTATGGTTCAAAGGGTACTAAAGGCGACTACCTGAGAGTGCTCGGCCTTCGTACTCAAGGCCAGGAGTAATATGGAAGGTGCAGAGGGCGAAAAGGAATAAGATTTGATGCGAGAAGCGATAGAGAAATGGCCAATGTATGAGAATGAGAAAGAAAGGGGGACGCTGTCGACTCGAGGGCGACGGCCCGATAGCGACGGCTCCCGTATGTGGCCTGATGAGAGTTCTTGAGGAAGTATATGGTTTTGATTCAACAGGAGAGTTTGCTCTCCTGTGCCAGATTGATATTAGTTATTTTTCGGGCTGGTAACGCTCGTTACTGATGGTTTTTTTATACATATGTAGGTGAGGAATGCGAGCGATGAAAGCTGTCGGGACTGCGGGAGCAGCACGGAACCGTGCACACATGTACCTGCCGCGTGTAATGTATAATGATGGTTGTTTAATGCTGTGTGAATGATTGTTAGAATGTTTTTGTCTTGATGAATTGCCTGTTATGAAATGAACGGATAGATGTGAATGAGCAGGGAGCCTTGGAGTTCAGACTCGGCTCAAGTGAAAATGAATGAGATGGTGATTGATTGCCATGGTATATTGTTATGTTTTATCGTATTTTGATAAAATATTTACATACCCTTGTTGTGGACAGATTGGCCCCTATTGCACTTTTAAGGGAAACTTTGTCCGTTTTTCTGTAGTAGTATATATTTGTTTTGGTTTCTCATTTATTGTTTTGTCTTGTCTTTGCTTGCACGTCATGGCATGTATGTAGGACTCCGTTAGAATCCAATTGTTCCCATTCATGCATTTCATATTTGCATCTCCATCTTGAGACGCCGAGAGTAGATCCGGGTCGGCTTAACCGAATCTAGTAGATTAACGAACGGTTCAGTCGCCGGTGACATTTCCGGGTCGGTTCACGGGTGAGCCGAAATGGGGTGTTACAATAGTGGTATCAGAGCCAACTCTTGGCATATGTTCTCTGATACCAATAATGGTATCAGAGCTAACCCTTGGTTGATTAAGATGGTAGATGCATTACAGGTTACATGTGTGCCGAAGCTGCTCCGAGCTGTTCTGACAGGTATTTTTCTGTTTTAATGTTTTTGATTGTAGATTTCCTTACAAATCGGTAGTGTGACAGGGTGAGTAGATCAGAGCAGGAACTACTAGCAGGATGGTGACACAGACCCATCGGACGCAGATCAGGAACCCATCACCTCCACTAGTCAGACAGGACAGTCCCGACCATGGTCACAGTGACACAGCTTCCAGTCGACCTAGGACCACCATGCCACCAGCAGAGACGAGTGTACCGGTATCAGCTAGTCGTCGTACGGAGAGCCATCACCGAGACAGTCGATGCGACAGTCACCGCAGTGGGAGTAGTCAACAGGAAAGGGATGCTGCGATAGCTAGGCTAGTTGAGGTTCAGATGCAAATGCAGCAGAATCAGGAGGAATTTAGGAGAGAGCTCAGACAGATAGCTCTATCAGTGGCTAGAGCAGAGAAGAGACCAGCCGTGGATGAAGAGGCGCAAGGAGAGCCAGTAGCGCCCATGGGCCCTCCGCTGCCGCCTCCTCCTCCACCGCTGCAACAGGGAGCTATCCCCGCAACAGCTCCTCTGGTTGCCCCACTTCAGGCAAGGATGAGACAGGACGTCAGTGGACCCGCGATAGCAGGTAGCGGGCAGACCGCAGGGGGAAGTGGAGCAGTTGGAGGTGACAGTGTACCAGTTGGTACGGGATCACAGTTTCCCCGATATGAGCAAGCAGAGGGATCAAACAGATCTGTAGACGTGAGGAGTTTGGAACTGTGGCAATATGAGAGGTTCGTGAAGAATGGCAGACGACCTTTCTTTGGGAAGTTGGATGTAGAGGAGGCATTCCTATGGATATCGTCGGCCATAGGAGTGTTTGATAGTATGGCATGCCCCGTAGAACACAGAGTGCGCATCGTCACAGGAGCATTCCAAGACGAAGCGAGGATATGGTGGAGTTCGGTGCAGAATTCTATATTTGCTCATCGCCAGCCTCAGGACATCACTTGGGAGGAATTCAGAGTGGAATTCGATGGAAAGTATTTTCCACCAGATGTTAGGAGAAGGAAGGAACGAGAGTTCCAGATGTTGAGGCAAGGGCCTATGACAGTAGTACAGTATGAGACGAGGTTTAGAGCATTGGAGAGATTTGCACCAGATTTGGTTCCGACCGAAGGAAGAAGAATAGAGCGCTTCTATGAAGGCCTCCATCATGAGATTCGGATGGCATACTTGGATAGGAAGTTTACTACCCTCGGTGACGTAGTGAGAGCTGCAGGTGAAGCAGAGCGGGTGATAGCTACACGACCACGTCGAGATGTCGACCAGAGGCAGCAACATCCGAGGCCATATCAGCCAGAGCAGGGGGCACAGCAGAGACGACGTGTAGATGCGCCAGTAGCCATGAGAGCCCATGGATGGCCAGGTACAGGGCAGCAGAGCCCCATTCTGTCAGAGTTGCCAACGCCATCATTGGGGAGAGTGCAGAGCAAGCAGAAATGTATGCTACAACTGCGGTCAGCCAGGGCACCGAGCCATAGAGTGCAGAGTAGGCACTAGGGTTTGTTACAACTGTGGTCAGCCAGGACACAGGGCCGCAGAGTGCAGAGGAGGCACTAGGGCCTATTACAGTTGCGGTCAACTGGGACATAGGGCTGCAACGTGTCCGACTAGCCAGAGCCAGCAGTTGACACTCCCAGCGCCTCAGCAGAGACTTGCACTTCCAGCTCCCCAACAGCAGTCACAATAGAGTGGACTAGGGAAACAGCCGAGTATAGAAGAGATTCCAGTGGTCGGCGAATTTACAGATGTATTTCCTGAGGAGATTACTAGATTGCCGCCAGACAGAGAGGTGGATCTTGCCATCGAGTTGATGCCTGGCACAACCCCAATTTCAAGAGCTCCATATAGGATGGCACCTCTGGAGCTCAAGGAACTGAAGGAACAGCTACAGACACTGTTGGACCAAGGATTCATCAGACTGAGTGTTTCCCCTTGGGGCGCACCGGTGTTATTTGTGAGGAAGAAGGATAGAAGAATGCGGTTATGCATAGATTACAGGATGCTAAACCATGCAACGGTTAAGAACAGATACCCTCTTCCTCGTATTGATGATTTATTTGACCAGTTGAGCTTAGCAGTCGTCTTTTCGAAGATTGATTTGAGATCAGGATACTACCAACTAAGGATTAGAGCAGAAGACATCCCGAAGACTGCGTTCAGGACGAGATATGGACACTACGAGTTTCTGGTCATGCCGTTTGGATTGACCAATGCTCCAGCAACATTTATGGACTTGATGAACAGAGTGTTCAATCAGTACTTGGACCAGTTTGTGATCGTCTTTGTGGATGACATACTGGTATATTCTTCGTCTAAGGAAGAACATGCGCAACACCTGAGGATTGTGTTGCAAACACTGAGAGAGCATAGGTTGTATGGGAAATTTTTGAAGTGCAGTTTCTGGTTGTCAGAGGTGAATTTTCTTGGCCACATCATCTCAGCATCAGGCATCTCAGTGGATCCAGCTAAGATAGAGGCAGTAGTGCAGTGGGAACAACCGAAGACACCTACGGAGGTTCGGAGTTTTCTGGGATTGGCTGGATACTACAGACGGTTCATTCAGGACTTCTCTTCCATAGCAGCCCCTCTAACACGACTGACTAGGAAAGAGGAACGGTTCATATGGACAGACGAATGTGAGCGGAGTTTCAGGATGCTAAAGGAGAGGTTGACTTCGGCGCCTATCCTCGCATTGCCTGAGGGACATGAGGATTTTGTAGTGTATACTGATGCCTCAGGGATTGGCTTAGGTTGTGTTTTGATGCAGAAGGATAAGGTTATTGCTTATGCATCTCGTCAGCTCAAGGTGCATGAGCGTAACTATCCTACTCATGACCTAGAGCTTGCTGCAGTCATATTCGCTCTCAGAATATGGAGGCACTATCTATATGGAACATCTTTCAGACTTCTAACTGATCACCAGAGTCTGAAATATATCTTCACGCAGAAGGATCTGAATAGCAGACAAAGGAGATGGTTGGAGATGTTAGCTGATTACGAGGTCGACATAGCATACCATGAGGGCAAAGCGAATGTGGTAGCCGATGCATTGAGCAGGAAGCCAAGATTCTTGTACACCGCAGGATTAGCAGCATTGTCAGTGACCGAGCACACTATGAGCCAGAGACAGTTAGTTGGGATGATGGCGTGACTTACGATTCAGCCAAGCGTGCTTGAGCAGATTCGGATTGCACAGGAGGCAGATCCGCAGTTGAAGCAGTGGTTGGAACACGGAACACATCAGGAATTGGCCAGGGATACAGACGGATTAGTCAGATTGAGAGGCCGACTATTCGTGCCTAATGTTCCAGAGTATCCCGGACTTCGAAGTACTATTCTTCACGAAGCTCACACGTCGAGATGCTCAGTACACCCAGGTGGAGTGAAGATGTACCACGATGTCCGACGAACCTATTGGTGGCCAGGAATGAAGAGAGAAGTATACGATACAGTGGCTAGATGTTTGGTATGCCAGCAAGTGAAAGCCGAGCACGCACGTCCAGGTGGAATGCTACAACCGTTGGAAACCCCAGAGTGGAAGTGGGAGAGTATAGCTTACGACTTTGTAGTTGGTTTACCTAAGACCCGCCAACAAAAGGATGCGATATGGGTCATAGTGGATCGACTTACAAAGAGCGTACACTTCATACCGATCAGGATGGATTACCCACTGACCACATTGGCTACGCTGTACAGAGATCAGATAGTCAGGTTACATCGGCGTACCACGGGAGATCATATCAGACAGGGATCCGAGGTTCACATCGCGATTTTGGAAGGCTTTTCAGGCAGCTATGGGCACAGAATTGAGATTCAGCACAGCTTTCCATCCTCAAACAGACGGACAGACGGAAAGAACCATACAGACCCTGGAAGACTTGCTTCGCGCATGTATCCTGGATTTCGGAGGGAGTTGGGAAGAACACCTACCTCTGGTGGAATTCTCCTACAACAACAGCTATCAGGCCACGATTGGAATGGCACCGTTCGAAGCACTATACGGCAGACCATGCAGATCCCTAGTGTGTTGGGTGCAGGGCAGCGAACCAGTGGTAGTTGGGCCAGAAATGATCCAGCAGACACAAGAGGTGGTAATGAGGATTAGAAGAAGAATGAGGTCAGCTCAAGATAGACAAAAGAGTTACGCAGATCAGCGCAGACGTGAGGTTCATTTCGCGTTAGGAGATCACGTTCTCCTGAAGGTCTCTCCGACTAAGGGAAACACGAGATTCGGGACGCGATGGAAACTCAGTCCGCGCTATATTGGACCCTTTGACGTGATTGAGCGCATTGGACCAGTGGCATATAGGCTAGCATTGCCTCCTCACCTATCAACTGTGCATGATGTCTTCCACGTGTCAATGTTGAAGAAGTATCACCCTGACAACTCTCATGTTGTCAGCTTCAAAGAGGTAGAGCTGCAATCGGACCTGACGTACCCAGAGGATGCAGTCCAAATCGTGGACCGAAGAGTGAAGATTCTCGAAGAAAGAAGTTCCCCTAGTACGAGTGCAATGGACCCGACGAGGAGTTGAAGAAGCTACGTGGGAACGAGAAGATGAGATGAGGAAGCGATACTCAGAGTTGTTCGAGCAACCAGCTTCACAACCAGGTACTACGCCAACATGTACATTTAGATGAGGAACATGGTTGAAACTTCCTTGGTTAAAATTTCGAGGACGAAATTTTTCTAAGGAGGGAAGGTTGTAAAACCCGTGACTCGAGTCAGAGTTTTACGGGAGTGAACCAGTCGGTTCGAGTCGAGTCAGCTTCATGGACCGCGAGCTAATTTGAGGCCAGCTGTGAGTTATGAGCGATGAGGGTCATGTATGCTCAAGTGTACGATGATAATGTCTAAAAGATGATGAAAAATGGGTTATCAAGTATATGGAGGTATACAGTATTGATTGTTATTTTTATTTGATCGTAGAATAGTTTTAGGCCGAATAACGCATTAGGACGCGTTGGATTATATTCGGGTGGGTTATTAGTTATAGAGCATGTCATTTGGATGCTTGTTGTGTTTGTTTTATTTTATGGGATTATTCCATATTTTTATAGATTTTTTTTAGAATTTATTACGAACTAGTTATTATTTTGACTCGAGTAGGAATCGAGTCAATACTTATTTACGAGTTCTGCCATTGAGGGCATTTTTCTCCCTCCCGACAATTACCTTCCCAAAACCCTCGCCGCCCTGTGCTCGCTGCCGCCGCCGACGTCGACGCCACCGTCCGCCTTGCCGCGCCGTCGCCGTGCCGCCCCGACCGACCCCGGCTACCGATCGCCTACCGGCATGCCGCCGCGATGCCACGAAGCCACCTCGCCCATCGACACTCCAGGCTAGATTCTGCCGCCGTTCGGTCGCCGTCACCACCGCTGTGACCACCGAGTCTCACCCTCTCGCCGTCGCCAACGTTTCCACCACCATCCCGAGCGTCGTCGAGGCCGGCCGCGCCCCGATCGGAGCACGCCCCTGCCGCCACCCATTTTCGACGCCGTCGTTGATAGGCCATCACCGCCTCGACTGCTTTGTTTGACACCACCATTGGACCAAGCTCGTCGAGCTGGTGCCGATAGTACCCCTGATTGCCTCGTCCCGAATTATCGCCGGAAAACCGCCGACACTCACCGGAAAATTGGATTCGTGGGAAATTCACCGGATCATCTGCCGAACACACCCGGTCCAATCTGATCGGACTTCGGACACCGCTAGGTGCCGAATTCAAGTTTCGAGCCACGAAACGGAACCCTAGCCGTCGCCGATTTTCGACGACGCAAGGTATAATTTATTTTAACTTAATTATTTGAAAGTATTGATTATTAGAATTGCATGCTATGATTGGTGAATTATGTGTTATAATAATATATAAATGTAGATTTGATTAAGGATAAAATATGAAATTTGTTTGATTGAGTGGTGTTAAAAATGGAGGCTAAGAAATTAATTAGGGTAACTAGGTGATGATCATGATCTAATGCAAACTAGCCTAAGTAGACTTGCTAGAATTGATATAGGCTGATGTGTGTTGATTGATGCGTGATTGTGTTGATTGTGTGTGCATGCTATAGGATGTATGATTCATCATGCGGGCGTTAATTTTTAGCTTGATTGTGTAGGTACGGTGTAGGAGCTTGTTGCCTAGGCGCGTGGACCCGTTTGGAGCTTCTACCAGGTCCGTTTAGGACTCGTTCTCTGTTTTTACGCTATTCTATTGTGTATTTGATTTATTATGTGCAGGACGAGTTAAGTGGCGTTTTATCGGATCCCACTCAACTCGGGCCATTTAGCCAACGGTTCTTTTTTGGATTAATAACCCTCGAGGATGAGATCCCTCGAGTTTGTTTTCGAACTTCAGATCCAGCTCATGATGCCTTCGGGCCTATTGTATAAATCCCAACCCAGGCCTCAATATATATATATATAGTTTTTGCATTTTTGGTGAGAGATTGAATGAGTGTTACTGACGGCCACTCCTTCCGATAGGGCGTGTGCTCGGAAGAGTGGGCTCTGGAGCTGGGGAGAACCCACTTCGTTCCCGAAGGATCCGGACAACTCCACCTTTGAGTTCCTCAAACCCGGAGAAGTGTGGTGGTTTACGGGTACTGCAATGCAGCGCATGTCTAGACTTGTGGTTTAAAGGGCACTAAAGGCGACTTCCTGAGAGTGCTCGGCCTTCGTGCTCAAGGCCAGGAGTAATATGGAAGGTGCAGAGGGCGAAAAGGAATGAGATTTGATGCGAGAAGCGATAGAGAAATGGCCAATGTATGAGAATGAGAAAGAAAAGGGGACGCTGTTGACTCGAGGGCGACTGCTCGATAGCAACGACTCCCGTATGTGCCCTGATGAGAGTTCTTGAGGAAGTATATGGTTTTGATTCAACAGGAGAGTTTGCTCTCCTGTGCCAGATTGATATTAGTTATTTTTCGGGCCGGTAATGCTCGTTACTGACGATTTTTCTATATATATGTAGGTGAGGAATGCGAGCGATGAAAGCTATCGGGACTGTGGAGGAGCAGCACGGAACCGCGCACACATGTACCTACCGCGTGTAATGTATAATGATAGTTGTTTAATGCTGTGTGAATGATTGTTAGAATGTTTTTGTCTTGATAAATTTCCTGTTATGAAATGAACGGATAGATGTGAATGAGCAGGGAACCTTGGAGTTCAAACTCAACTCAAGTGAAAACGAATGAGATAGGTGATTGATTGCCATAGTAGATTGCTATGTTTTATCGTATTTTGATAAAATATTTACGTACCCTTATTGTGGACAGGTTGGCCCCTATTGTACTTTTAAGGGAAATTTTGTCTATTTTTTCGTAGTAGTATATATTTCTTTTGGTTTCTCATTTATTGTTTTGTCTTGTCTTTGCTTGCACGTCATGGCATGCATGTAGGACTCCGTTAGAATCTAATTGTTCTCATTCATGCATTTTATATTTGCATCTCCATCTTGAGACGCCGAGAGTAGATCCGGGTCGGCTTAACCGAATCTAGTAGATTAGCGAACGGTTCGGTTATCGGTAACATTTCCGGGTCGGTTCACGGGTGAGCCGAAACGGGGTGTTACATATAGTCCATGCATGATATCTCAAAATAATATATGCTAACATCCAATAATCACATGACATACAATATATAACCAAGCACCTCCATGTCACCACATGATCATACGCCATGCCGTCTCACCTACATATATGTAAGAAAACACATGCTAGTAATCGAGTGAGTGGTCCAAAATAACTAATAGGGAGTGTGTCAAACTAGCAAATGGGTACATGTACCAACAAGGATATCACAAATTAGCAGCATCTCCCACAAATACCTCACCATGGCTATCATAAGAAGTGCTAAGCACTCTCCATTGTAAAGATATCATGGACTGACGCGCTTACATGACATATTATAGCATGAATATGGAGATCAGCTATTTGAGCTATGACACAACATGCAACATAAACATGAAGTGGCCATCTGAGCAATGGCATACCATGAACCTCATTCACATAATCATTAAGAGCAGGAGAAGATAACATGAAACTACTATATTATTATTAAAAGCAGATGTATATAAATATTTCCACATCCTTTATATATCATCACATGTCATAGTGCTCGAATAACATGGAACTGACAGACCATGTTTTCCCAAAAACACATTGCGTAGCATAGTACCCTCAATTCTACACCGCCCTGGGTAGGGGAGTTCATGCATAGGAATCATGAAAATACCCCCTCTCATACATAAAAACACTCATACCAATTTACTAAGTTCCTGAGTCGGGATATATAAATAATGCTAAAGTGACTTTGACGGAATCTAACAGTTTTCAAAATCACATTAAGAGATCTCATCATTGAACTTTTATTAAATGATAAAAAATCGGCTAGATGGCCCTAAATTAGTCAAATCCACTAAAGTGTTATTAATCTCATCTTCGATCATAAAACAAATCAACGATAAAGCCAAGTAGTATGACGTGGCAAGTAGAACTCATTGTCCTAACTCAGCAAGCTCAACTCTGCACGTCCTAGCATAAAATACACTACTCAAGTCTTATCAATGATGAGATGTATGATGTGGAATGCATGACAACTCCTATACTATATACATACAACAATATATAATACCTACACACATTTATCATACCACATATAAGCTAATCATATACATAATCACATGCAATTTCGACAAACACAGAAGCGGTCTAAAATGTAGAATCATGAGCTATTCATATTCATGGAATTAATCAACGTGCCAAAAGACATCTAAATGGCCTAAAATTACAGAAGATAAAACCTAACCTTCATGTGAACATGCCCATTTAATTTCATGAGAAAATATAGAGTACAGTCCAATTAACAAATTTTATGAAGTTAGCTCAACAGTACAGAAAATCTTGAAAATTAGAGACAGATAGGGATGATGAATTTTATTAGACACCCAATTTAAGGCCAAATATGATGAAAAATTAGATAATCAAAGATAGCATCACATAGATAAGTCTATAGCTTGTCAAGCCACAATACATTTTTTACTCGTGTAATTAAATTCATCCAATTTGACCATATTTTCTAGAATACATCAGAACAAGTCAATAGATTTCCTAATTTGATAACGGCCAAATGGATTAGAATCAGCTAAATTATTGACACTTCGTATTAGCATATGTAGGTGAGCATCTCAGTCCAATTTCATCAAAAAATTCTCTCTAAAGTCAAATAAATAAATAAATCTTGTATAAAACCCAGAAATCCAGAAAACAAAACAAATAGATAATAAAAATAAATACAATTAAAATAACTAATGAGCTCTATTTTTGATAAAAATAATTAGGTTTTAATAGTAATATTCAACTTAAGATCTCGGAGAAATTTCAAGTCAAAACTTCATCTATGAGGTCATAATCTAGTGGCGCTATTTTCACAAATAGGTAATCAATTGATTTAGCACAAGACAATAATCAACAAAATAGCATGATCAATAAGTCTATTTACATCCAAATCAACCTAAACAAGATTCTAAACATCAATGCTATCAAGAACAAGTCCAAAAACTAAAAAAAGAGCCAACTTTAAATCTTCAAAATGCCACATGAATAAATCCATCAACAGAACATGCAAAACATTATCAATAATACATATATACGATGTGCTCTATTTAACACCCAAATAACTTACAAATAAACCAAAATAACACAAATATAACATGATCCTAATGAGTTCTTACATGGATGAATATCAAGATGCCATGGATGATAAGAAAAATATGAAAAAATGAGAGAGATGTGAAGTATCATGAAGAAGGATGATAGATTTGTGAAGAATCAACAATAAATCACTAAGAACACCGGAGGATGATCAAAGAGAGCCGGTTGGAGGTTAAGACAGGCGGGAGAGGTGATGTGAGGGCTTGGGGAGAAGTGGAGGTGGTAAGTTATAAGGGTTTTTAAAAACCATAAGTGTTGAGTTATGAGCTTGCGCAAGTCAAGGACTAGTATATGTCATCACATTATGGGCTACTCGGCTAATGGCGAAGTGAATGAGCTTGGTTATGAACTAATAAGAAATTAGATCATGGGCTAGTATATGTAAAACCCGTGACCCGAGTTAGGGTTTTATAATCAGAACTGGTTGGTTCGACCACTATTTTCAATCAAGTCAATTTCAGAATACGTGTACTAAGCCGAGGCTAATTATATGTTATGAACTATGAGGGTCATGTGTGCCCAAATATATAATGATAACGTTATTAAGACAGCAACAGAATAAGTTATCAGAATATATGAGATTACGCCTATATTATTTTTATTTATTTTACTATTAGATTGCATAATTATTTTTAGGCCGAATAACACATTAGGATGCATTATAGAGTAGTTTGGGTGAGTTATTAATTATAGAGCATTTAATTGTGATGGTATGGTGTGTATTATATTTTAATGGATTTTCCCCTATTTTTGAATTTTTTAGGATTTATTACACATTAGTTATTATTTTTGATTCGAATCAAAGTCGAGTTAAGTTTTACAAGAATACCCCCGAGACCCATCCCTACGCTTCTCTTCTCCCCAAACCCAATCGCCACCTCCACCCTCACCACCAACATCCCCCTCTGGCCACCCCACCGCAGTCGATTGACATCGGTGAGCCCCGCTGTGCCATCGTCGGGCCAGCCCAAGCACCTCCGACCACCACCCGGCCTCCACGACGTCAAGTTATCGCGGCCTAGCTCCGCCAGTGTAAAACCCACGATTCGAGTTAGGGTTTTATATTCAGAACCGGTCGGGTCGACCGTTATTTTTTCGAGTTGAGTCAGTTTCAGGACACGTGTACCGAGCCGATGCCAGTCGCGTGTATGAGCTATGAGGGTCATGCGTACCCAAGTATATGATGATAACGTCATGAACACAGCAGAACAGAATGAGTTATCAGATATATGAGAGTATGCCAGTCATTTTTTTATTATTTTTATATATAGTGGATCGTAGAATTAGTATTAAGCCGTTTACCGCGTTAGGACACGTTCGGGCAGTCTGGGTGGGTTGTTAGTCATAGAGCATATCATTATAATGTTGTGGTGTTGTTTGATTTTACGGGATTTTTCCCGATTTTTATGAATTTTTTTTAGGATTTAATACGACTTAGTTATTATACTTGACTCGAGCCGGAGACGAGTCAAGTAATATTTACGAGTTTGCCACCACACACACCCTCGACCTCTCCTTTCTTCTTCCCCAAACCGTCGCTCGCGCCGCCCCTATTCGCGCGCCACCGCCGCCACGGCCGATGCCGCCTGGCCGCCGTTCGACGCCGCCCAGCCCAGCCACGGCGTCGCCATGCTGCCCCGACCAGGTCCGGCCCCAATCGGGCCGCCGTGACGCCGGAATCGCCGTGCGTAGCGCCGCGGCTAAGTTTCGGTCGCGTCGTCGATTTCGCCGCCGGCGACCGTCGCCGCCACGATCAGGTGGTCGCCTCAGCACCAGCGACCACCCAGTGACCCTCCCCGACCGGAACAGAGGTCAGCGCCGCCCATCCCGGCCGAATCTCCACACCACCACGGCCGGCCTCTGTTTTATGCATTTTTCGGCTAGCCACCACCTCCGTTGTCCTCATTGACCTTGTAGATGAGTCGGGCTTGCCGAGCCGGTTCCAATGGTACCCTACATGACCCCTATCCAGCTAGTAGATACCACCGGCAATTGTCGCCGGAAAACCACCGGAAGTCGCCGGAAAACCGCCAGCAACTGCCGGAAAACCGCCGGAAAATCGGAATTTCTGGAATTCGCCGGAATTCACCGGATCTTCAGCAGGGCTCACCCAGTGGAGCCCGATCGAGCTTCGGACGCCGAGGAGCGCCGAATTCGAGCTCCGAGACGCGCGATGGAACTCTAGCCGTCACCGATTGCCGACGACGTGAGGTATAATTACCTCCGATTTGAGTTATTTAAATTGAATAATTGTTAGCATAACATGTTAGGATTGATTAATTATCATGATTAATGTCTTGATCATGAATAAAGTAAAGATGTGACATGATGATGATTGTTGAGTGAATGAATAGTAAGTGATCTAATGAGAGTAGATCGAGTCTCAGCATGATAAGTGATCATGAGATTACTTAGAAAAACACAATAAAATTGGTATGAATAGGATGAGTTAGGATTATTTACTTTTATGATTATTTGAGTGGTCATGTGTGATGGATGATGATGGTGTTGCGATGTGATGTCATTGAGTTTGATGCATCATGTAGTTAGTGGGCGTTAGTATTTAGTTTTGATGTGTAGGTACGGAGTAGGAGCTCGCCGCCTAAGCGCGATGACACGCTTGGAGCTTTTACCAGGTCCGTTTAGGACTCGTCTGTTTTAATCTTTTCTATTGTATGTTTGATCTATTGTCTGCAGGACGGGTTAAGTGGGGTTTTATCGGATCCCACTTAACTCGAGCCATTTAACCGAACATTTTCCGGATTAATAACCCCTCGAGGATGAGATCCCTCGAGGTTGATTTCGAAAACAAGATCCACCACAAGTTGCCTTCGGGCCTATTATATGAATCCCTACCCAGCCCTATATATATGTAGTTTTTCGCGTTTTCAGTGAGACGAGAGATGGAGAAATCGACTGCACGTACCATGCAGAGGATGCCGTGACAGTCAAAGCGGGCTCTGGATTAGTGCCAGCGGACTGTTCCATTCCCGAGGGATCCTGACAACTCCGCGTTTGAGTTCCTCACACCCGGAGAACGTGGAGGTTTACGGGTACTGTTTAGTACAGCGCATGTCCGGACTTGTGGTTCAAAGGGTATTAAAGGCGACTGCCTGAGAGTACTCGGCCTTCGTGCTCAAGGCCAGGAGAAATATGGAGGTAAGGAGAGGGCTTAGGATAAAGTTTCACGAGAAGTACTGAAAAAGAAGTGCTGAGAGTAGCACAGTACCAGCAGCAGAGCAGTGAGTTCGGGATGCTACCGGGTCTGCAGCCCAGTGGCTCCTCAGTAGTGCCCTTCAGAGTGTTCTTGAGGAAGTATATGGTTTTCTTTCATATGAGAGTTTGCTCTCATAGCCAGTTTGCTATAGTTATTTTCTTTTCGGACCAGTAACGCTTGTTACTGACGTTTTTCTTATATATATGTAGGTGATGAGCACGAGATGGATGTGCCGGCTGGGACGGAGGAGCAATAAGGTCTTCTGCACACACATATTGGGTGATTGAATGTTTCATGTTTTGTTTATGATGTTGTTTAATAAACATGCTATGATTAAATGTTTGAGGCATGATAATGATACGAAATGAGATGATCACAGTAGCGTAGCAAAAGTATGATGGGTTAGGACCCAAGTTCCAGAATGAGCTTATAGTATATCATATTGTGTGTAATGAAATTGTTGATATATACTTATATACTTGTATATATTATTTTGACAGGGGGACCCTAATCGCACTTTTAGGGGAGACCCTGTCTGTTTTATTTCAGAATTTTGATCGTAACTGGATTGGTGTGTATTTTGAATTACTTGTCATTCATTTTGATCGTAACTCAAACTTCAAACGCCGTCTGGTGCTGAATTTGAGTCCCGAGCCGTATGAAGAAACCCTAGTTGTCGTCGATTGTTGATGATGTGAGGTATAATTAACTCCGATTTAAATTCTTAAAGTTGATAATTATTAGCACATTATACTAGGATTGATGAATTGATGTATTAGATATTTTTATTGTAATAAAAATATGAATTTGCTTGATTGAATTATATTAAAATGAATGTTAAGGAGATAATTATGTAAACTAAGTAAAATAACATAATCTAATGCAACATAGTGTAGGAAATCTTATATTGATTGGGTTGAGTATGATTGGTGTGTTTATATTATAAGATGTGTGAATGCATCATGAGTGGGCGTTAACTTTTAGTTTGATGTGTAAGTATGGAGTAAGAACTCACCGCCTAGGCGTTAGAACACGCTCGAAGCTTTTGTCAAGTCTGTTTAAGACTCATTCCTTGTTTTACGCTCTATTTTAGTGTATGTTTGTTTTATTTCTTGTAGGACGGGTTAAGTGGCATTTTATTGGATCCTAGTTAACCCAAGTCATTTAATCAATCAATTTTTGGATTAATAACCCTAGAGGATGAGATCCCTCGAGTTTGATTTTGAAAATAATATCTACCGCAATTTGCCTTCGGGCATATTATATAAATCCTTTCCCATACCTATATATGGTTTTATCGTATTTCAATGAGATGAAAGATGGGAAAACTAACTCGCATGTACTTTGAGTGGGTGCATGTACCACTCAAAGCGGGCTTTGGATTAATGAGAAGGTTATTCCATTCCTGAGGGATCTTGACAATTTTTGTTTTGAGTTCCTCACACCCGGAGAAATGTGGAAGCTTATAGGTATTGTTTAGTACAGTACACGTCCAAACTTGTGGTTGAAAAGGTACTAAAAGTGACTGAATAAGAGTATTTGGCGTTCGTGCTCAAGGCCAAGAGAATTATGGAGGAAAGGAGAGGGCTTTAAGATATACTGGTAGTCCCGAGGGACTAGAAAAATGAGAAAACGTCGAGAGAGGCATTAGACTAGTCAGTTTGGAATGCTACCGAGTCTGCAGCCTAGTGGCTCCTCAATGGATGCCCTTAGGAGTGTTCACGAAAAGCATACAAATGTTTTTATTTAAAATGAAAGTCAGCTCTCATTTGTCAATTTGCTATGTAGTTATATTTTTGGACCAATAACACTCGACTGACATTTCTTTTATATATATGTAGGTAAGGATTAAATACTTAATATGTCAGTTTGGACGGAGGAATAGTGGCCTACCTTGTACACGCACGCACACACTCACCAATTGAATGGTTGTTTTGGCTGTTTTGGTTGTTTTATTTTGTCATTATGAAAATGAAATACTTATGATGAAATTGCATGATATAAAAGACGATATGATGGAGATTCAAGTATATAGAAATGGATAGGGATAACAAGATCTGAAATATATATTAGTGTGCAGACTGAATGATAAAAGGTTGAAATCTGAATATCATGAACAGGTGGGTCGAGACCTAAAACATAAAATATTGTGATGCAGCCAAATTAAATGTATATGTGAAAAATATGGTGCAATGAATATATTTTGATTATATACTTATACATGCTTATCGACAGGGTAGTCCCTAATTACACTTTTAGGGGAGATTTCGTCAGTTTTATTTCCAAAAATTTATTGATTTATCGTAATTATTTCGGTATGAAAATTGATTGTCATGTCATCCATGTATTAAGATGTTAGGGTTTTTGTGCATTTATCCATATATCAATTGGTATCTTCCATCTTGAGACGCCTAGAGTAGAACCACTCGGAACCCGTGAAGTTTCAGTTCAATTCGTGAGCGAACCAGATTCAAAGTGTCACAATATATGTCAGAACTAAGTGCTAGTTTAAGTAATGGACTAAGAGTCTAGGCTAAAATGGGCTTTTGATCATAAGCTTTTGGTGAAAATCACATGGCCAACAAGGAAATAAGACAAGGCATGGCCTATGGTAAAATGGAGTCACAAAGTACCTCCAAAATCCAAGGCAAATGTGCTTATAAGGTACCTCACGAATGACTTGGAACTATAAACTCTAATCTACAGCTAAGCTAATTGCACGACACACACAAAACTTGGTCCTAGGTTGCTAGGCTATTAAAACATGCAACATAAAACTACATAAGCCTTCGAATAATAGCACGTAATCCAACATGCCAAATAAAACTAAATCTGGCTTAAATCATATAGCATGAGCCTCGATTCCATGAAACTGTAACATGTGGGCCCTATCTCCCGAAACTAAATATAAAAATATACATGTCTAGGTCCTTGGTGCTCAACCATCTGTGAACTATAGCAAAAACATTGGGCCAATGGCTCTAGTGTTACAACTCCTGTTGCATGTGTAATGGTCTCCTCGATTTAAATCTTATTTTATTTATTAGAAATTATTAACTGCATATTTACCATTTATCACATTAGCCACTTACATAAGGCGTACTTTGTTCTATGAAATTTACTTAATGACATTTTGATGACACATTGCAATGCCAGTAATGACAGAAAAGAAAGTGGAAAAATTTTAACGATAACATTATGTCCTACGCACGGTTACCTAGATTAATGCATGCAATTTTTATGCCGGAGTCATAAATGATTCCAAAGAATGTGCCATAATTGCCCTCAATCCAATCAGCTAGCATCACTTTTACTTTATAGCACTTCCAATAACTCAAGCACCCAAAACTTATTCACAAACAATAATTTCTACTTAGAAATGATTTATGGGAACTATTGTCGTAGAGTCCTTTAGCCTACTTTGCAATCCATTCTCTTGTTGACATATTCTGATCCCTGTTGTTGTTGCTATTTCAATGCATCGCGCAAGTGCATGCATTGAACAGTAATAAAGTGATGAGTATCATTCACACAAGGATTTAATGATAAAAAATACTGATGATAGCTAAATTATTAAACCCAATGAGTTGTCTAGAGAGAGCATATGATGTGATGGAAATTTATTCTAAAACTAACAAGCTAAGGCATGGAATTAGTATACTATTCTAATCTAGAAAATGATGTAGAGGCACAAAGAGATAAAACAATAACCAAAGCTAGGACAAGTTTTCTAAGTGAAAATGGATCTGAGATGGATATTTTATTAGGCTAATAGGTAGCACATCTTGTTATATTAATCAAGTTGCGCATAATTGCAGTTGATGTTTAGGGAAACGAATTTAAGTTTAATAGGCTTGTACATCTTATTCTAACCTATTGCCTAGCATCATTTCACATTCATATGCAAACAAGACTTGGTTGGTGCATTAGGATCAACTCCCTTATATGGATATCTATGATTCTAATGCATATAAACAGTTAGAACCATAAAATGCTTCACCCATGGACATCATCGATCAGCCTATTTCTAGGTCTCGGCCAAATGTCCTAATCATGGAAAAGTTGGCTACTCTCTTGAACTATTAAGAAAAGGCATGAGTAATCTACTCACAATTAGTACAACAAGATAACACAAACAAGATATATTATATATCAACTAAGATCCTTCATATACTCCATATCACTTAACGCTTACCCCATGTAAGAATAATAATATATCACGAAGCTCTTCAAAAAGACAACATTGAAAAAGAAACGAAAAGGTTTTGTAAATCTGTAACGGTGAGGCACTGACATGAACCTCTCTTTAGCAATGTCGTTTCCTTATAACATGGCTTCCACAGTCACTTCTACGTAGCCTACAACTCCTCCTGTGGATTGGTAGTGTGAGTTGGAGATGATGAAAGGTGAAGTGATGAAGAGTGGGTTTTCTTCCTCCAATGTTTTCCTTTAATTTATGTATGTATATATTCCCTACATCTATATCCCCCTCTCATTGCAATGTGAGTGAGGGTATGTATAGCCGTTGGAGGTAGAATTCTTCACGAGAGTGTGGCAACTTCTTGGTAAATTCTTTCCTCCAAAATAAGGCGACTCCATCAACCACATGAGTGTCTCCTTTAATCATTAGTAATAGCTGGATGTGTTCCTCCTAAAGGTGTCCATCTAACAGTTTGAGAAGAGAGGCTTGAGTAAATTAGGTAGATCTGTTTGAAAGGTGGGGAGCATTTGCAGAATTGTAAAGAGTTGTAGGGCCGACATGTGCAGAAATTTTCAGGTTCATCCCTAGGTTGGTGGTGTAGTTTGATCATACTTGAAAGTTTGAGTGAGCATTGTTCAATAGCCTTGAAAATATCATACATATTTAGAATTGGCTACAGATTTATGCATATTTGCTACAACTTGCGATGTTTCAAAATTTTTATTTTGAATTTATGCCAAAAATGCTAGGGAAAATGGCCCTATGGCATAAAAATGATATGCATAAACTATCAAAATGTTATCTTAATTTATGAAAAATCACCTACCCAACTTCAAACATCCACAAATGCGTTCAACAAAATAAGGCATAAGCTTTATCCAATTATCAATCAAACTTACTTGAACCTTCCACGAACACGCCATATTGGCTCACCTTCCTACATAGATTCTCTTCTTAGCCTATATTTTTAAGACTCATAACGACTCTTTATGACTGTGTCACAAAGGGCTAAATTGAATTCCACTATTGTCTTAAACTCTACAACATGTAATTGCTCAGCAGCAAGTGGCTCATCCGGTCCTCCTATAGCATCCCCTTCATCACCCTCATCGACAACTGGCCAGGGAATGGAATCAAATGCTTTACCCCAATCCATCCTAGATCAAGTAAGCTCTCTGACTTTACTAGCACTGACAAGATTCTCATTAGCCAACACTTCATCCTCAACAATCCAAGTCGCTTCTATGTCTGCTGGGCATGGACAAAATTGTCCTCCATCCATTTGCTGTGAAGGATCGCCTCATCTACTTCTTTGTTGGAGTAAGCATCAACCATACGTGATACCATCGATAAGCATAGGTAGAGATTGGCTTTCATGGTCATTGATAACTCTCAATTAGAGTTATACTTTTGTTTGATGTGAGTCTATTTTTATAAGCATTTGATCCACTTTTGTAGTCAGATTAGCTAATATACTAAGTTTTCAATAACAATTGATAAAATAAAAAATACTAGAATTTATATATATCTTTTGACTAAATATACCATCTTAACAAGGACAAGTATTATCCCTTCACGCACATGGGTTAGTTGTTGTACTTTGCCCCTTAAGAGGAAACTACAAAGATGATGCAAGACAATGACTACACCTTCTGATCCTAGTATGGACCACATGTAGAAGATGCCAAGAAAGGTGGAGGAAATTTCTCCAAAGTGTTAGTCTATAAACTTGTGCATGTCTTGGGTTGGTGGACAACTCTATATAATCGCACGATGTCGACCAATTGTTGCTATCAGATGAATGCCTTGGGCACATTTGTTGAAGATCAAACTGTTTAAGAGTAGACCCAACTTCAACAAACAATTGTGTGCAACACTTCCATATGATCGAATGACGATATTCCTAAGGAATAACTCTCGCCAACTTCACTACACTCCAAAGTCTAATATTGTAGATAAACACCTTGCCAACCATGAAGGAAGTGTGTTTCTCATTTGGGTAATAATAATTAGTGATCATTCCAATAGTAGTTGAGGAATAGAATGCTTCATGGAAATTGCCTCGAAACCACCTACTCCCACATTTCTCTCTATATATTCGACCTATTCGTGTGAAGAGAAAAGAGAGAACAAAAGAGAAATTTAGAAGAAACCATCTTTCCTCTTCTTCCAATCCTGAGTCCTTCTAGATCTTCACTTCTTCCGAGTATAGAGAGGAAAATCTTGGAGTCTTGAGAAGAAGAGGTCGGACAATCAAGTTGAAGGGAAGAGAATGAAGTTGGAGAGAAAATTTGAGCAAAGGCTCAGACGGACCAAGTTTGCATAACTCTTTTCTTCTTCTTTATGTTGTTTTTCTTGATGTATTCAATGATATTTCTTAAATCTTTCATGGCATAGTTTTGTATAGATCTGAGATGACAATGGATCTTAGTAAAAATGAAATGTAAAGAGCAATTATCTATCTTCTTATGTGTGGTTGTGTGCTGATTATTTCAATTGTATTCTTAAAGCTTTCAATGGTCTAGCTAACTATTGTATGATCAAGAGATTTGAGTTTGCCTAGACATAGGGAATTTAGTGATGTCATTGGTTGAAATAGCCTATAAATCTAGGGTAGACATATACATGATTTCATTGATATCAATCTTGGGGAGTTGTTTGCAATGCACCATGCTTGTTTAGTTTGCACTGGCATGTGGAATCAAAGGCAATAGATTCTAATACATAGCAAAAACTCTTTGTAAATACTATTGTTTCCTCGGATATAGATATACATCATAAGTGATTAAATAGAACTAACAATTTTACTTTACAAAATAAACAAAGTAATGTCTACCATCTTAGATCTCATATTCATTAGAAAGAATTTATCATTTTGATTGCGGATAATTTAGTTTAGAGTACAATCATCATGGTTTCTGTTTCAAGCATTTACATTGAATTGGTGTTTCAGTTAGAATAGTGCCATTTCCTTTTAGTTTTGTGACATTATCAATTCTTTATTCACTTTCACTATAGGAAATAGTTTCAATATTACACTGTGCATTAAGTTATAACAACAAATCCTCCTAGAAAGAAATCTTACTCATCACTTTATTACTTAGTTGAAGCATGCATTTGAACGATGCATTAAAATTTCACAAGTTTTTGCAACGTTGTTGGGATTTGTTCATTTTCTTTATAAATAATGTTAATATTTTAGTATGCTCATTATACTATTTTTGTTAGTTATAGGTAGTATATGCACAGGCAGAATTTAGAGGATCTATTTCCTTTTGTCCCCGAGAAAGAAAAACTTGTCAAAGAATCAGAGAAGAAAGGAAGCAAATCATGGCTTAGAATTTCAATCAACAGAATTTCGGAAATCAGAATATTGGAGGATAGAACTTTTGTAATCAGAATATTGTGGATCAAAACCTTGCCGAATAAGCTTTTAGTAAACTAAATATGGGAGATCAAGTAAGTCAATCACCTCAAAACCACCTGGAGGATAACAACAACATATCATTATCAAAACTTGCTTTACCACAACTGGAGGATTTATATGAGACCCGTTGATTTCATCTAATACCTACTGAGATATGTTCTGATTTATAAATGAAAATAAACTATAGATCTTCAACTTCAATTAACTACTTTTAAAATGATGACTTAGACCCATTAGTTTGTACTTTGGGTTGGGTTATTACAAAAGGTATTAGAGTCAAACTAGTTCCGTGTTAAATAGTGGGCTAGACTGGGGACATTGGCTACAATCCTAGTCATAGGCCAAAGAAGGACATGGGCTAGGGCTAGCGGCAGACCAAATGTAGGAATTTTGAGGATGAGATTTTTAAGGTGGGCGGATTATGAGATCCCTTAACTTAGTCCCACATCTAATACTTACAGAGATAAAATCCAGTTTATAAGTGTGAATGAACTATAAATCTTTAACTTTAATTTACTAATTTTGAAGAGATGAATTAAACACATTTGTTTACACTTTGGGTGTGATCATTACACTTTTAACTTCAGCATTGTATGACCGTAGATTTTACCAAATAATTGTTGAGCTATGTGATGTTTCAAATGTTGCAGTCTATAGATAGTTTAATGGACTGCCCAATAATGACCCACACATGCATTTGCTGAATTTTGTTGTCATTTGTGATCCATACAAGCAATATCAAGTCTCTCAAGATGCAATAAAACTTTGGTTCTCTTTTTCTTTGAATGGAGCAGCCTCAATGTTGTTTAATTCCATGACACCTAATTCGATCGTTACTTGGGTGGAATTGGCTAGAAAATTTATTTTGGATTACTTTCCACCCTCAAAGGTTGTACAATATAGGAATAAGATTACATCTTTTGTTCAAATAGACAATAAGTCTGTTTATGACACTTGTAAAAGATTCAAAGATTTATTAAGGAAGTGTCCTCAATATGTTAATCAACCTTGGGTGCAAATACAAATATTCTATAATGAGTTGATGGGCCAAACCAAATCAATCGTGGATGTAGCTACTGGAGGATCCATTATGATTAAAACTTATAAAGAAGCTTATGAGTTAATGAAAAGTTGGCTTCCAACCATCATCAAATGGTAATGTCAGAATGGTGAGGAAATATGTACCAAGAGTTCTTCAAATGGATGCCCTCAACACATTATCTTCACTAATATCTTCATTGAATTAAAAGATATGGATGTTAGAAGTTCAATCTTAGGCTAATACTCAGATCACACAAGTAATGTCTTGTGATTAATGTGGGCATAGCTAACTTTGGGATCAGTGCCATTTCTATGAAAAATCAGTAAATTACATTGGTAATTTCAATAGGAATTAAAATAATCCATATTCGAATACTAATAACCCTGGTTTGAGAAATCACTCTAATTTTGGATCGGTTGGAAATTAGTCCGGTGGGCAAAATGTTCAAACTCCAGTTCAATCCCAAGCACAAGTACAAGCATTACTAGGATTTCATGCCAACACATAGAACATAATGCAACATACTACTGAGAAGAAATTATGTATGGAAGAAATATTGGTGCAATTCATGCAAAACCAACAGCAAGAAATGCAATCTCAACATGAATCCATGAAAAACTTGGAGATTCAAATTGGATAATTAGCTACTACTCTAAACAACAGATCACTTGGAAAACTTTCTAGTGACAATCAAGTCCCATAATTGAAATTAGAAAAGAATGCAAGAGGTGAAGAACAAAATGGATGTCAAGTCATGGAAGAAAATAAAGATGGATGGGTATAGGTACAAAAGCCAACCCCTTCACCTGTTGTGCCAAAATATGTTACTAAGCTTCCATTTGTTCAAAGGCAGCAAAGGAATAACCAAGGTAAGAAATTTCACCAGTTTCTGAATATTTTTAGAAAGCTGACAATCAACATTTCCTTTGATGAAGCTTTAGAGCAAATGCCTAGCTATGCCAAATTCATGAAGCAGATTTTCTCAAAAAAACAAAGTTGGAGGAGTTCGAAATAGTAGCAATAAGAGAGGAATGTCATGCTACAAAGGAAACTACCTACACAGCTAAAGGATCCAAGGATATTCATCATTCATTGATCAATTGGAATAGAATTTCTCGGAAAGCGCTATGTGATTTAGGCGCTAGCATCTACCTGATGCCACTGTCTATTTACATAGGATTCAGATTGGGAGAAGTAAAGTCAACCAATGTGAAGTTGCATTTGGTTGATAGATCATATATTTTCCTCAGAGGAGAGATTGAAGATATTTTTGTAAAGGTGGGATAAGTTCATATTTCTAGAAAATATATTAGTATTGTATATGGAAGAAGATAAAGATGTCCCAATTATCATGGGCAAACCTTTCCTAGCAACTAGGAAAACTTTGTTTGATGTGGCACCAGGAGAAATGATAATGAGAGTTAATGAAGAGCAAGCGATGTTCAATGTCTTCAAAGCAATGGAGTACCCAGATGTAACTGATGACTTATTTATAGTCAATGTCATCGAACAAGCCATTGAAGAAATGCAAGGAAAGAATTAATCATCAGACTCTCTTTACACAGCTTTAATGTCAAAGGATCTAGATGAAGATGATGAGGAGCTAGTTGATATGGCACTATAATTGGATGCACAAGCAAGCACTACTGAAGAACGTGATCAAATGAAGCCTTTGCCTGTGCCGAACTCTAAAGAAAGAATGAATATGGCATCGTTAGTTCAACTACTAGAGCTAGAACTAAAGCCTCTACCCAAACATTTGAAGTATTTATTTCTTGGTGAATCTAATATTCCTCCCATCATTATTTTTGTTGTACTACCTCTACATGAAGAAAAGTTGTTGAGAATTCTAAGAAACTATAAGCTATCTATGGGATGGACTATCCCGATATTCGAAGCATTAGCCCAACAACTTGTATGCACAAAATCTCCCTTGTAGAAGGACATAAACCTTCAGTCCAACCACAATGGAGACTCAATCCAATCATGAAGAAGGTTGTAGAAAGGAGATATTGAAATGGCTGGATGCCAAGATCATCAACTCAGTACCTAACACTTCATGGGTCAGCCTAATCTAGTGTGTGCCAAAAAAGGTAGATTAACTAAAGTTCCTAATTAAAATATCGATAATACCCACAAGAACAATTACTGGCTAGAGAATGTGTATGGCCTATAGGAAACTAAATAAAGCCACAAAGAAAGACCACTTTCCATTGCTCTTCATTGATCTAATGTTGGACAGACTAGCATGACAAGGGTATTACTATTTCGTAGACGGATACTCCATGTACAATCTGATTGCATTACATCCAGATGACAAGGAGAAGACCACATTCACTTGTCCCTATAAAATATTTGCCTTTAGAAGGATGTCATCACCCTAAATTTTCCAAAGGTGTATGATGTCTATATTCTCAAACATGATAGAGAATGGTGTGGTAAGTGTTCATGGATGACTTTTCAGTCTTTGGTAGCACATTTAATCAACGTTTAGATGCTCTAGATAGAATGCTACATGATATAAAAATTCTAACATGGTCCTAAATTTGGAAAAATGTCATTTCATGGTACAAGAAGTAATTATTCTTGGATACAAAGTTTCCAGTAAAAGGCCTAGAAGTAGAAAAGGCACAGATAGAGGTCATAGAGAAATTGCTACCCACCTACTACTATTAAGGGTATGAGAAGTTTCTTAAGACATGTTGGCTTTTATATAAGATTTATTAAGGATTTTTCCAAAATTGTAAAACCTTTGCACAATTTGTCGGAAAAGGAAATGACTTTCAAATTTGATGAGCTTTTGAAAAGTTGAAAGAAAAATTGGTGACAACGCACCACCTAACTCATCATTACCTTTCTAGATAATGTGTGATGCAAGTGACCACACTAAAAGAAGTTTTTGGCCACCACTTGGACCTAATTTTTCACACAATTTACTATACAAGTAAGACAATTTCTAATACTCAGAAGAATTACACTACTGCTGAAAAAGAATTATTAGTTATTGTGTATGCTCTTTAAAAGTTTAAATTTTACATGATGGGTGTTGAGGTCACAATTATCACAAATCGTGCGGCATTAATATACCTATTTGAAAAGAAGTATGTCACGCCCAGACTCATTCAATGGGTCTTGTTTGCTATATGAATTTAATTTGGAGATAAAGGTAGAAGAGGTTTCAAAAATGTGGCAGCTGACGACCTATCTAGGTTGAAAAACAAAGGAATAGAGGAAGATTGCATACCAATTCAAGAGAAATTTTAGATGAAGATATGTTTATGGTAAGTGCTTCAAACTTACCCTGTTATGTTGATTATGTCAATTTTCTTGTTGGTCAAGTATTGCCACTTGATATATCATCTCAACAAAGGAAAAAGTTTTTGCTAGATGTAAATCATTATTGCTGGAATGATCTATATATGTTTCAGAAAATGCAGTGATCAACTTATAAAATGGTGTGTGCCCAAAGAAGAAATACAAGGCATTATTCATCATTGCCATTCTTCAAATTATGGAGGTCATTTTGGTGCACAACAAACTGCAATAAAAGTACTACAAAGTGGATTATACTTGTCAACTATTTTCAATGGTGCTCCCTCATTTGTTATGCATTGTGATAGATGTAAAAAAAATTGGTAACAATTCCAGAAGACATGAGATGCATTTGTACTGAATTTTGGAAATCATGCTGTCAAATCAGAATCAATACATCCTTGTAGTGGTAGATTATGTATGAAAGTGGGTTGAAGCAGAGCATTCCCCACCATTGATGCCAAAGCAGTGATCAATTCTTGCATAATAACATCTCTACAAGATTCGAAACTCCAAGGGCTATCATTAGTAATCAGGGATCACATTTTTACAATCATGAATTTGAAACATTATTGGCTTAAGTATGGGGTAAAACACAAAACTGCTACAACCTACCATGCCCAATCAAATGGGCAAGCCGAAATCTCAACTAGAAAATCAAAAGGATTTTGGAGAAGATAGTTAACTCCAAAAGAAAGGACCGGTCACATGAGTTTGATGACACAGTATCGGCATAAAGAATAGCTTTTAATACACCAATATGAATCTCCATTCAGGTTAGTCTTCGGTAAGGCTCTTCACTTACTAGTTGAACTAGAGCACAAGGCCTATTGGACAATGCAAAAGTTGAATTTTGAGGTAAAGGTATGTGGAGAAAAAAGGTTGATGGAATTGAATGAGATGGATGAATTCAAAATGAAAGCCTATGCAAATGCCAAGTTGTGCAAGGAACATATCAAGCTTAGGCAAGATAAACACATCTTGGCGCAAAATTTTGAGCCAGGGCATCACATTTTATTGTATAATTCTAGACTTATGTTATTCCCACGTAAGCTTAAGTCTAGATGGTCTGGTCCATTTATAGTGATTCAAGCATTCCCACATTGTGCTGTGGAAATCAGGGATGAGAAAACAAACACACAATTTAAGATAAACGGACATAATTTTAAGAAATATTTTGGTGGAGATTGGATCAGGCACGTCTTTAAAATTGCTTTAGAAGACAAATGAAATAAATGAAGTCAAACTAAGGACTGGAAGTTAGAGCTAGATGGAAGGCAACCTAGTGTAATCTGTTGTACAGGTAAAAGAAGCAACCAAGGAGAGAGGACCACATTCAAAATTCAAAAATCCAAATTCAAAGGACCAAATCAGGTTGGGTCAACAAAGATAAAGGTAAGAGAGTCACGCACAACTAACTATTCGCTCAGATATGTAAATTTCTCTAACCCTAGGCATCTTTTTCACTTTCTTGGGGATGATCAACTTTCACCCAATGCTCACTTTTGTGAATCCCTTTTAAAAGCTTGCTCAAGTATGCAATTTCAACCTTTCTCTTTTCATTACACTTGATAGTACACTTTACTGTTGACTTTATCTTGAGTGATGCCGTTTATTCTTTGTTTATTGTTTGATAGATACTAATGGAGAACTTGGTTGCCAGACAATTTTTGTTTAAGTAGGATGAAAAAGATCTTATATTTATGTATATATGTCTATGTATTGGCTTTATTTTCAACAAATACTCTTGTTTTGATGGTTGCATAAAAATTTGAAGTATTTTCTTTCATTAGCAAGTTTACTTAGATAAAGGATGTTAAACAAGAATATGAGGAAGAAGGGAGATGCTGTGAAGTCAAAGTTGTGCATATAAACGAACATATTCATCAATACCAAGTGAAATCTAAGCGCAGAAATCCAAATTGAAATAGTTGCATCTGGGAATGTTAAAAAAACAAGAACATATCATGACAATAGATCAAAGTAGAGATCGGTATCACTACTAGTCATCCAAAATGAAGAGGAAGAAGAGCTAAGTATCACACCGTTATCAAAGGAATGGGCAGCAAATCAACCTGTCATCACCTCATTCTTCATGAGGACTCCTACAATACCGAAGGAAAAGCTGAAATGATGACAATAGATAAACAAAAGAACAAACCACAAGAACAAGATTACAGTGAAACCGAACACAAAAGTAGCAAGTGATAATAATGAAGAGGAACACATACCTCTCAGCAGAAAGAAAGTTGTGAAGAAGAAAAGGAGGAAAGTGATGTCACATCCTAATCAAAAAAGAAATCTAACAAAGGGCCTGAACGAGTTGTCATTTAGAAAGAGCCAAGACTTGAAGTAAAGAACGAGAAAAGAATGTTCAACAGCCAAACATCAAGCTACCGACAAGGAAAGGTGCTAGAGGAAAAGTAATGAGAATCACAAATGATCTAGTGATACACGAAGAGGAATAATTTGACAAACCAAACGACAAAGAAAAGGAATGACAAGTGGTCATTGTAGAAGAACTAAAAGAAAGGGAGGAAGTAACCCAAGGGCCCACTGACAAGGAGGTCAGAAGAAAAAGGAAGTTGGCCAAGTCACCAAGTCTATTAGAAAAATTGAAGAGAAGAACTAGTAAGAAGCAAGAAACAAAGCAATTAGTTTCAAGCAAAGGACAAACTATGAAACAAAGGCAAAGGAAGTTAGTGGATGATTCTCACGACAAGAAAATAGAGAAAGAATAGGAAGCAAAAAATGAGAAAGAGAAGCAGGAAATCATGCAAACTCCAAAGCCAAGAGTCAAACAAATTGCAAAGAAATCAAAGCCTAACCCAACAACTCTTGAGAAAACTACCAAGGTTTACCCTTTTATTTCTAGAGTGGCTAAGCTTGTTTCATAGATGTTTTGTCAAAAAACAATTCATTAAGGAGAGAGGATTAAATTGGGATGATAAGCAGGGTGATTAAGAAATAAAAGAGCGGATAATGGCACATGGATGGCAAACTCTTTGTGTGAGAATCTAGTTAATGCTTGTGTACCCTTAGTAAAGGAATTTTATGCAAACATGAAGTGAATGAAGCAAGGTAAGATCTTTGTACGTGGAAAATGGGTAGCATGTAATGAAGAGAAAATATGAAAACAATTGGTTGCCCTAAGCTGGGGGATGAATTTTTCAAATCACAAATGGATGAGCCCAACACTAAGGAAATTGAGGCAACACTGTGGAAGAAGGATCAAGCTATGGAGTGGAATAAGGGAAATCATGACAACCTTCGAAACTTTAATGCAAATGCTATGTTGCCTAAGTACCTGCATTTATTCAAGTTGGTGTGCTGTCGACTGATGCCGTCATATCATACCTCAAATGTCGTAGTAGAAAGAGCTCAATTGTTGATGGCCATAGTGCAAAACAAAAATATCAACTTGGGCAATGTCATTTATGATCAGATACAAGAGGTGTCCAAACCATCCAAGGGTTTGTGGTTTCCTACCCTAATCATCGAATTGTGCCACATGGTTGGAGTCCAAGAAGGAATGATAGACAAGATAGTGAAACCATGGTTACCAATCTTAACAAGATCAACCGCTGAGACACAACCATTCCTTGGAAGGAAAGTTCATGTCACTACTGCTAATTTTGCTACCAATACCTTGAAGGGATTCAAGGAAGAGATAAAATAGATCAAAGAGATGCAATAGCAATTACTAGCATTTGCACAAAATCATGCTAAATGGAACAAGGCGATCCTCAAAGATAAGAAGAAGAACAATACTAACATCTCTAATTTCCTTGTTTTATCTGATTCTTTCTTTGTAGGGCTGCCAAGCTCTTCTAGTAAAGCATGCCATTGCTACCAACGTCAGCAAAGCTAAGGCAACAACCACTCTCAAAAGAAAGTGCCACCCAAGTCTCCAAATATCCCAATTACACCATCAGTACAAGGGAACTGGCGAACAATGGGACCACCCCAACAAAGTCAAAAACACAAGCAAACCAAAGAAGATGAATTTGAAGAGGAGATCGCAAAACAATTGAGAGGATGAGAATCCCTGACTAGACATTTTACATTTGGACACAATGCATCTAGGTCAAAAGAGGATGAATAAAATGAGCAATTCGAAAGACTTCTACCCTTATTTTGTTATATTTGGTGTGTTAAACTACTTCCATGCTGATGAATGGTTAAACAATTTCCGTGCTATTTTTTGTACACTCACTTAGTTCTCTTTTATTTGACTTGATCACTTTAACGAACTAAGTGAACAAGGTCAAGGTCACTTAGAAACTTGTATGCTTTTATTAATTCGCCAAAGCAAGTATCTTTCTAAGTTTGAACCGATGCTTTTGCATGAGTTCCTTGTTCATCTTTAATTTATGATTATTGCATTTATTTTATTTGTGGTTAAAATACTTCCGCTTGGTATCCATTCTTGCAATTATTATAATAGTCTCAATTTGTGGGGATCTAACAATTTGAATTGGGATCATAGTTAGCAATAGCAAGACCACCATACTTCAATGGGACCAACTATAACTATTGAGCCCCTAGAACTCTCGTGGACCTATTTGATGCTCAAGCTTCGAAATTAGGATTGGGCATTCTTTCTTACTTGTAATCCTTATGCTTCTCATTGTGTAAAATCCCAATAGAAGGTTGTAATCTTCAAGTATTTGAAGTCAATTTGTAAAGTTCCAAGGTGTTGGAAGTGTGTGTGAGCACTTAGCTTAGAGAAGAAAGGTACTACTTGGAAGACTCCTTTAGCTCAAGGTGTGGGAATGGTAAAGGTGGGATTACCTTCAAGTGGTCGTGCTCCTAGGGTGTTAGGAGTTGTTTGCAATACTCCTTGGAACTTGGTGCTTGTGAAGGAGGGCTTGTGATTGCTTGTAAGAGTATAAATTTGTTGTCATAGTAAAGTTAAGATGACCTACCCAATCTTTTTAGAAAGCTCTAAGGTTGACACAATGAAGCTTATCTAAAGCTCATACCCAAATGTAGCTCTTCAACCTTATTCTGAACTAAATTCTCACTTTAGAGCAATTCAAACACTTTAAATAATCGGATATTGGGTACCTCTTCCATGTTGTACCAAGATCCTCATATAGCCACACATGTCCATAGCTTTGTGCAGCATCCAAACACTTGAGCATTGTGTAAAACATGCTCCCCAAACTCCCCACACAAATTTCCCTCTCAAGTTTAAATTCAAACTTATAATCAAAGTTTTAAGCTCCACTTGACTATTTGATCTTCAAAAATTTTCCAAAGCTTTCCATGCTTTGTCCACATCCAAGTCTGCAACTTCTTGACCCAGATTATGTCTAAGTCCAATGAATATTATGTCCACGACATGTTCACCATAACATATCCAAAAATAATCTAAAATAACACAACATACTGAATGTTGTCCTGCGCAAAGGCACTCTGCCAGCACGCCAACACCCTTATGCTTGTGCCTTAGGGTTTTCCCAACCCATTTTGTATGTAAAGGCGCCTTGACATCGTCCTTGCATCCAATTTTGGGTTTTCCGCTTTTCAACCCATTTCAAAGGCCCTCGAGAGCACCCTTGCACTGAGCACATGACCTATTGCAAGCAATTCAGTTCACCTATGACTTGAGTGCCTTAAACCCTAGACTTTTCACGGTCTAACTTGGTAGAGGCCAACACAAAGGCGCTAGGCTAGCCCACTTGCCGTGGAACTGATATTTTGCCTCTAAATAGGCCCTAAAGTTTACAATTTTGACCCATTTACCTCTACACTCCAACCTACCCTTTCCTCCCTTCCTTCAACACTTTCTCCATGCTCTTCTAAGGCCTCCTTCGAGCCCTCTCTAGGCACCTTTCCCTCCTTAAATGGCAATGTTTGGTCTATAATTGTTGTGTTCTTTGTATGTTTTTTGTTTTTGATATGTTATTTATGTAGAACTACGTGTTTAAAGATTTTACATTGGTTTCATGATTTTAAAAGTTGTAAATAAATAGTTATGATTTTTACACGTCAGTTATGTATTTTATATGAACTAGTTTGGTAGATCCACCATATCATATAATACATATGTCATTTCTACATGATTCTTAGTTCATATTTCTCCAAACTAGTAGATCTGCAAGTTTTATTTAGCACATTTTGCATGATTAGGATTTTTTGAGCATGTATGGGTGCCAAATTTGACAAAATGTGGCAACTTTATAGCTATAGTGACTTCTTAACTAATCCCTTCCCCAATTTTCACACCTTAATATAAATGTTATTTTGCTAAAATCATTTTCATGTTTCTAGGATTTTATGTTAGATAACAAATGATAAATTACTAGGCTAGATAAATATCATTAAGGGATTGAATAAAAATCTTAACGTCGGAATATATTTGCCATGTGATTATTGTGTTTTGTCATGCCACGTAATTGTGCACCTTGTTCAGCTTATTAATAAACTTTCATAAAATCTGTAAAATCACATAAAGACTTACTAAGTTTATACTTAAAACTCAATAAGTTTGAGATCATTTAAAAATTATTTAGATAATTACTCTGGTTTTGTGGAGCGAATGGGAATGTAGGGTGAAACCCTAATTCCCTAACCCTGGCTGCAAATTCTTAAACCCGTGTTGTATACAATTTCCCTAAATTTTGCCTAGACCCTAGGTTATATTCCTCTTTCATCATCATAAAATTTGGTATCCAGTGGTCAGATAGGTTTTCTTGTAAATATCCCCAAGCAATGCAAGTCTAGCCAACTCTAGAATTGCTCTATCCAATGCCTCCCTATCTCAAATCTACTCAGGCCCAAATACTTGTAATTTGGCCCTAAAATTTTAAAAGATCAAATATTATGTTGTTGTATAACTCTCCTATTTTCCTCAGGCGATTTGGAGTCTCCAAGCCAAACAAGCCTTAGAAATTTGTGCTTAGCATGTTGGCGCTTTGTGTGACCTTGTCGTGCTTATTGTGTGGGCTTATTTTACTTCACTGCATAACTGAGCTTATTCAACTGATTCATCCCATTGAATCATTGTGCGTAGCATGCCATTTCATCATACTGTATTTGCGTGCTTAGTGTGCCAGAGTGTTTGTTTATTTGAGAGTGCTTAGTGTGCCTTCATCCTCCATCTAATTCCTTGTTAATAACTCAGAAGTTGCACTTTTATTCATGGGTACAAGATGACATTTGCAAGTTTTTTATATCATTAGTTATTTTTTAGACAAATAATCAATTTGTTTGATTACTGGCAGTTTTCTTATATATAGGTAGGTGAGCTTTCGTAGTGATGGCCAGCATAGGCAGGCATATTGAAGGGCTCATGGTGGGGGGTCATGTCTTTCTTTCTTGTGTTGTGTATTTATGTGCGAAGTATGTTTATTATGCTTTGGCATCGTAAGTATTTGAGGGCATGTACCATGGATAGCATTTTGTAGCATGTATGAGATAGCTTGATTGTTGGGTTATTAGTTGTGTGCGTTTATGTTTCTTATTATTATTATTATTATTATTACTATTATTCTTATTATCGTGCATGGTGATAACTTTAGGGAAAATTATAACAACCATTTGTAGGTTGTATTTGCCTCAAAGACTCGAAACTGATACCGGAGCAACAAAGGTACACTAAACTTATTTGGTGTCAGCTATGTGTGTGATGAAGTTACGTGGATTGGAGGAGTGTATGGGTTATAGTACATGAAGAATCTACGCGAAGACTAAGTGTTCAAGTATGAGGTAACCATAACCCCTATGTCTCTGTGAGATCCCTCAATATAGTCCCGCATCTAATACCTATTTGAATAAGATCTTGTTTATTAGTGGGAATGAAATAAGATCTTCAATTTTAGTTAACCACTTTTGAAAATACGACTTAAGCTCATCACTTTGCACTTTAAACTAGATAGTTACAATTGGTATCCAGACAACTTGGTTCTGTGTTAGATAGTTAGCTAGGCTAAGGACATTTGCTAGGCTACTAGTCATGACATGAGATAGGGATAGCGACTGGAAGTGTAGGAATTTCAAAGATGAAATTCTTAAGGTGGGTAGATTATGAGATTCTTCAACTTAGTCTCGCATGTAATACCTATTGGTTGTAAAGATCATGTTTATTAGTAGAAATAGACTATAGGTATTCAACTATAGTTAAACACTTTTAAAGATTACTTAGGCCCATAAGTTTGTACTATGGACTAGGTCATCACAGTCTCTGTACTTAAATGCCTAGCACCATGTAATAAGCTATCTAATTAAAAAATGGAACTAAGTATAAGAATTGGATCATGCCTTAGGATTATTAAGTTCCAACCTCTAACTTACAGGAGGAGTGTCTATTGTGTCGTTGCTAGGATATCTGAGCTCTGTCGTAGCTAGGATCACTCATTGCATATGTAAAGTCATCTTATTAGTTACAATGGAGGTGCTGCCCATTTGTGGCTTGGAGTATTGATAGTAGGAGCCCCCTTTAATTTCAGATCCCTCCTTTGCCCAGTATGATCAACATGCATCATGTAGTAGCTCTTAGGTAGTTTCTGCTTTAAGCCTCCTTAACGGTTAAAATCTTCTTCTACTATTTTACTCTAGATCAATAGTCCAACGAATAGTTTTCAAAATTATATCATCATGGTTTGGCCCGCGACTATACTGAATTAGGTGTTAAAGCTTTAATCATGGGATAGTCCACATTTGGAAGATGTTAAGAAGGTGACTAAAGCAAATTCTTTCCAAACAAATCTTCCCAATGGTGGCATTGCACATGGCTAATGATGAGTTTAAGTGGATAATCCTCCCAATTCCAACTAACACCATGGATTAATCAAGTAGATAAGCACCTTGCAAACCAAGAAATAATCCCACTACACATGTGCTCAATAAAGATTTCCAGATCACTCCAAGTGCGTGTAGAGCAAGGAAGCTTCTTGGAAGATGCTGGAAAAATTTTAAGGAGGCCGCATACACCAAACAAGGGGGAGAGGTTCCCTAATTTTTAAAATGAACATACATACTGACTCATTTGTAAAATGAACCCTTTTCTTTTACCTAATTTTTCTTCTTCTAGACCTTAGAGTCTTGAACTCTTCTCATCTTCTGATATGTAAGGCAGAGAGGTTTCAAAAGTTTAAAAACAAGGGTCGTGCAACTAAGCTACAAGAAAGCAAGCACAATCGAAAAGAATAATCGTGCTAAGGCCTTAGCAATCTAGATTTGGACTATTTCTTCCTTCTCTTTCTACTTGTGTTATTTTCTTACTATGGATCATGATGTGTAAAAATTTCATGGGGTGGATTGTATTGATCTGGAATGAATAATGGATCTTAGTTATTATGTGATATTGATTTGTTATCCTCTATCTCTTTTTGATTGACTGTGAGTTGATTATTTTAATTACTTTTTAATGCTTTAAAAACGTAACTAACTTTTGCACGATAAAGAAATTTAGTTTTGCCTAAACAAAGGAAAATCGATATGTATTAGGTTAGAATAATTTATGATGTTTGGGTCGGCATACACTTGATATCAAATATAACCACATAAAGGAGTTAAGCATAAGGCATCACTATTGTTCTATTTGCACAGACATGTGGAATGGGTCAATCATGGCAGGTTGTAATATGTAGCAACAACCCATTATAATTATCATCGTTTCCTCAGAGGTCAACTCTGATCATATTATAATTTTGTAGGAGTAATAAATCTACATTGCATATAAACTAGGTGAGGATGAACATATCAAGTTTAATATTTTATTAAAAGAACTTTGTTAGTTTGACTCACAGGTTAATTAAAATATCATATTTGATAATTATCATTTATAATTTAACATCCTTGCCTAAATTTCTAATCAAGTTAGAGTAGATTCATTACTGTTCAGTGCTATCATGTTTCATTGATTTATTTCATCACTTCTTGAGTTAAATAGTTAGCATATTCACTTAAATAACGAAGTAAGGTATAACTTCAATTCTTCGTGGGAATGATCTATATTTACCACTTTATTAATTATTTGATGTGTGCGCTTGCGCTAAGTATGAACAATGCAACACTAATTGATTGACCATCTGAAGCCTCTGCTAAAGTCCCTGAGTAGAAATCATCAACTCTCTATCCAAATTCGATTGATCCTTTGGTTGCCAAACATACTTTCGAAATCCTTTAAATACTATGTTCACTTGTCGATTGATCTTCTAATCATCTTCAATCATCAAATTTTCACAGTCCTCATGATCTATCTACTGAACACTTTCGAGCATTATCCAAAGACTCACATGTTCCACTAACCATTTTTTATCACACTCTTCAGTCTACCAAATATATGTTGAAGACAAAATTTGATGAACACAAATGTGATCAGTTTTACCGATCATTCTTCTGAATGATTTGCCAAACTCCCAGCTGAAATCTACTCTTCTTCAAACTGTCAACCAAGTCTTCAAACACTATTTGAGGCATAATTCAACTTCAATCATGTTTCATCAGCAAAACAATAGGACTAGCAAGGTAGATTACTTGTCATGAGCATACATTAAAATGTCATATCCTCCCACTTATACATGATAACTCTGATAAGTTTATACATAAAATAACTTGTGTGATCTTTGAAGACACACATGATGCGGTGCCATACTATGAACCTGTTAGGGATTATATAGTGGTTTGCATGCTTGATATGTCCCAGACTATCATGAAATCTCCTTATCTTTTATTATATTTATACTTTAAAACTTATGTCCACATTATACTCTAATTAGAATCATAAACAAGTCTACCATTGAAAGCGTTTAAATAGTCATCCATTCACACTCAGATATTCATTGATAATTTAAAGTTGATTTCTTAACACGTCCCTTATGATTGAATCAACCATAGCTTTAGGTAATAAACTAAAGTAGTAAACATTTCCTCTAGAGGTCTCATGTAACACGGAAATATGGATCATTCCGTTGTTACCTTCAATGGTTGTATTAGCACATATGCTATAAATCATATGCTATAGTGAATAACCTATACATAGGCCATATGTCATTAAATAAACCACCATACAGATTTTAGTTTAGTTGTTACTTCTCAATGATTCACCTCACGCTAGCACATAAGCAACTAAGCATATAAAACATAACCATACTCATGTCTTTTCTCAATATCGTTTCAACAGTAAGGAAATATAATTTCTTTGAGCATTTATATGAAAAATGATCTCAACTAAATTCATATAAAGGCGATGATTTATATTCTCCACTTAAAATTGTAAATATGTCTCATCTTTGTATGTTACTAAAACACAAGAGGCGAATGGTTACGTGGGTGAGTCATTTACTTGTTGACATATTTTACATGTTAGTATAATTATACTTGCACAAAATAATCAATAAATTTAAAAGAAAATTTTATTGAACTTATATGAACATGGTCAAGTCAAAACAATATATTTACATCAAATGTAATCTCATTATTGTAGCATGAGATTTATATACATCCTGAGCTACGTAAGTGGGTCGACCACAATTTGATATGTATTTATACATTGTAGATTGACCTCATCTTGTGATACAATATCTGTGACATAATTATTTTTAATGTCAATGTGTTTGGTTTTGTCATATATTTGGGATCTTTTGTTAAGCTACTATGGTCTAATTACCATAATAAATTGTCACGAGCTCATTTGCACTTGTGACAAATTGTAAAATTCTTCACAACCAAACAACTTCTTGAACTGTGCTTACATAAGGGACAAATTTTACTTCCATAGTGAATAATTCGACACATGTCTGTTCTTGCTTGCTCATGAAGTGACTCCTCCATATATATATATATATATATATATATATATATATATATATATCACATATGTTAAGTTTACACTATCAAGGTCATTGGCCCAATCAACATCTACATAACCGCTTAACTAGAATCGTCTCCTTCATAACAACGAGAATAATTTGCGGTTCTTTTAAGTATCTCATAATCCTCTTGATAACTCTTCAATGTGCCATTTTAGGATTTGATTGAAATTGACTTAATAATCCAATGACATTGTGCAAATAATTATATACATCAAACTCCTTATTATAATTGATATAAAATTTTGGACATTTGTTTTTTTTTCTTTTATTTTAGGATACATATCAAGTGATAGTGATTTACCTTTAGCAATTGGATTATCAATAGCTTATGATTAAGCATATTGAATCATTCAAGGATTTTTGCAATATATGACTCTTGAGTAAAGAGCTATCATTTTCTTTGATCTATTTCATAGAACTTTTACATGGACTACAAATTCAGCTTATCCAATATCCATTCATATCAAAATGAAAGAATAATCATTTTTTAATAGTAAGAATGAAGTCCTTTTATTTGATGCCAATAAAATGTCATCTACATAAAGAAATAGAATTCAAAGAGGCTTTCATCTTGCTTGACTTACACACAATGATCATCCTCAATCATAAGAAAATTAAATGAAATGATAGATTAATCAAATTTCAAATATCATTGTTTAGAGGATTGTTTTAGACTATATATGGATTTTTGTAGTTTGCAAACTTTTTGCTCTTGGCTAAGAATAACAAAACCAAGTGGTTGTTGCATATATATTGTTTCATTCAATTCTCCATTGAGAAATGTCATTTTTACATACATTTGTTGCAATCAAGATCTAAATGTTCCACAATTATTAAAATCACCTGAATTGAAGTAAATCTTAATATGGGAGAAAATTTTTCCCCATAGTCTATGCCTTCTTGTTAAGTGTATCCTTTTGCTAGTAATATGGCTTTATAACTCTCAACGCTACCATCGGCTTTGCGCTTGATTTTGAGAATCAATATATTCCCAATTGCCTTTCTTTCCACTAGAAGATCTACCAAGTCCTATACTATCTTTCGGCCTATTGAATTATTTCTTCTTCCAACGTGATTTTTCATTTATCACTTATAAGCTATGATAGTGTTTCTTTAATGTTTTCTGGGTCACAATCTAATAAAGAAGACAAGAAAAAATCTTAATTTTGTATAAATGCATCTTCTTCAATATGAAATCAACAATGAGGAATATTTTCACTTCCCTACTTCATAGATTTGTATGTTGATTTGTAATTTTTGAAGAAATCTCACTCAAATCACGAATAGTTTTCAAAGGAAAATGTCCTTGTGATTTATTTTGATGACTCACTATTAGGATCATCCATGGTGAAAATCCTTTTGTAATTCTCCCCTACTAGGAAAAACATGTTCAATAAAATGACATCATGAGACTTAATTTCTATTATTTTTGCATCTATATTTTCACCAGCAAATACATATCATTCTGAGTATTCTAGATAATGTTTGAAAATACATTTCTTCCCTCAAGAACATAATTTTTCATATTAGTGGGAAGGGTCATGAACATAAGCCGTTGGCCCCTATGGCTTTAAATGATTAAATTCTAATCGCCTCCTCTCCATAATTCTTAAGGCGTGAAAATAAGAGATTTTATGGGCACTTTGGTTAAAGATATAGGCAGCTATTAATAAAGCATTTTGCCCCAAAAAATTGGAAGATTTACTTGAGTCATCATTGATCTTACTATTTCGATAAGAATTCTATTCCTTCATTTAGCGACACCATTTTATTGCGGAGTGCTTGGAGTAGTCAATTGTCAAGAAATTCTTTTCTCTTGACACAATTCTTCAAATTAACTAGAAAGATATTTACATCTTCAATCTATTCTCAAGGTTTTTATGGTGCAATTAAATTGATTTTCAATGCTAACAAGATAGTGTCTAAAGCAACTAAAAAGCTTTAACTTTGTAGAAAATTAAATAAACAACACCATATAGTGCATGAAATATGTAGCCTCATACCTTGTCCTAATATTCATTAGTTTGTATATATCGAAATGAATAAGTTGAAGTAAGATTTCAGCTCTTGTAGCCTTTACCAAAAAGCCTTTCTTGAGCCTCTTTCCCACGTATGCATAAGAATATCGTGTGTGAGGATTTCAATTCTAATGTATTCACCCGATTAAAGGGATAGACTTAATTATAAATATCATAGGCCCATGAAATTAATTTAAATGAAAGTTAAGTGCATACCTTAAATTATCCACCGATCAAAACAAAATAACACTATAAATTATTCAAATTCACGAGTTAAAACACCTTTATCAAAGTTTGTCAAACAATCAGGCATTTAGTACATACATCATATTTTTTTCATAATTTTTTTAACAATTAAACAAGAAAGGTGGAAGGTAATTGGTGGCAATTACCGAGCACCATTTTTGGTAAAGGTCCATTATCTTATTTAAATTCAAAATAAAACATAATATTTTAGTAAATACTTCCGTGATTTCATAATATTAAAAAATTATCATTTTTTAACCTTCTATTTTTTACTTAAAAAAGAAAATTTTACTTGTAATAATGCGATCTAAGAATTTGCCAATGGTACATAAATATTTCAAAAGTAGAAAATAGGATCTTTCCATGTGTCCACGAAAGAGATGGATAGCGTGAGAGGAATGTGGTAGACCAGTACCCTCGTTTACCAGTAAAAAATGCGGCAATGGTGGCCCTCAGTCGAGAAAGACAAGCATGCAGTACGCATACATATACATGTCCACACTTGATGATGGTGCCCGTGGTCTAATCACTTATCTGCTCCTCTGACCATCGGGTATGAAAAGGTGGCTTCAGCCCTCCTCCCTCTCACTCCCTGCTCCATCCCCCAACTCCAACCCACTTAGACCCGGGGTCAATCTTTCTAGGCACAAAATCATGCGCAGGTATAATGTTTAATATTTATTGATAATACAAAAAATTAGATCATATAAACTAATAATTATATGCTTAATTATTAGTGTTAAATAAATTAGTAATATTCATTTAATTTTGTTACAGAAACTAAAACTATATGTATATTAAAATTATTCAGAGATAAGGAGAGACTTATATTTTAGTTAGAAATATGCTTTTTTTAAAAATAATAATTGCAAATAATCTTAAAAATCATAAATTAAATAGGTATTTTGTGAGACCAATAGAAATATTATTGGACAAAAATTAATTATAACACAAAAAGAATGTAAAAATAAGATGAGAGATAAAATTGTTTTATGAGATATATTTAATTAAATCAAGTCAATTTGAATACAATTAAATATTATAATCATAAATAAAATATTTTCCCTGCTCTTGAAAATGTCTTTTTATGATTATATTTAATTAAATGTTCAAATATTGTGATTTTTAAAAAAAATAATTTTAAGCATTTTAGTCAAAAAGTTTAAATACAAATTAAAATAATCGGAAGACCTGAGTCATACCGAATTTAAAAAGGAAGCTGAAATATTGAATGGGCCGGGCCGGCATATTAAACCACGCTCTCTTCCCGGCATTCAACTTCAGATACTCAATGCAGAATACACCACTAACATCATTCATGTCCGCCTTCGCTCCCTCGCGAGTAGCGGGGTGATCAAGTCCATTCATAAGGGTGAAGAGGTAGAGCTCTGTACAGGAGTAGGAGTGGAGCGACATGGAAGTGGTGGTTCCTATGCTGCAGCCGACGGAGTTCAACATCGACAGCGGCTGCTCCTCCCCCTACATCACCGCCCCGTCCACCCCAAAGCGCGCCTACGACCGCTCCTACTCGATCAGCGCTCCGACTAGCCCCACCGGCGTCGCCGCCATCTACCGCGACTTTAACTCCCTCACCCTTGAAGCCGACCGCACCATCTCCCGCGTCCCCTTTCGCTGGGAGGAGAAGCCTGGCAGGCCCAAATCGGCGCCTCCACCGCCTCCGAACACCCACGATGATCCCGTCTCCGCTGGCAACGACGACTTCGCCTTCGATTTCAGCGGTCAGCTGGATCCCTCTTACCTAACTGCTGCTGAGGAGCTCTTTGAAGAGGGTAAAATCCGGCCTCTGAAGCCGCCACCGAGGTTGCAGGCGGAGGAGCTGCCATCGCCCAGATCGTCCAAGTCTCCCAAATCGCGTATTTTCAGAAGAGAGGCCTTCTCCCCTAGGGGAGCCAAGAGGGATAGCTTCGACCCATTTGAGGCCGCGATCGAAAGAGCCCGCCGGGGGTCATTGAGGGAGCGGCGCCACCACGCCCGCTCGCTCTCCCTTTCCGTGTCTCCGACATCCTCTGGTCTGATCGCGATCACGACCACCCGATTGAGTCGTCTTCAAAGTGCGATCCTCCTCGATTTCCTCCTCTTGGGCGCCGTTCAGAAGTGGGGGCAGGAAGTGGCGGCTGAAGGACTTGCTCCTCTTCAGAAGCTCGTCGGAGGGGAGGGCGGCGACGTCGGGCAAAGACCCACTGAGGAAGTACTCGTCGGCGGCAAGGGTGAGGGCGGAGGAGGTGCGGAACTCGAGCTTCCGATCTACGGACAGCTCGTTGGGGTCGGTGAGGAGCGGGAGGAAGGGGGCAGCTGTGTCGGCGCATGAGCTGCACTACAAGGCCAACAGGGCGGTGTCGGAGGAGTTGAGGAAGAAGACGTTCTTGCCTTACAAACAGGGCTTGCTGGGTTGCTTGGGCTTCAACCCCTCTTTCCATGGGTTTGCCAGGGGGTTCCAATCTTAATGCACGTAGATTGAGTTTCTATGTTGATGTATTTTTGGTTAATTTCTTACACTACGTTTTCGGTAGAAGGATCCAATTATTCTTGTTCTGGATTTGGATTTGTGAGAAGTTTGTAATCTGTAAAGAAATTTGACGTGCTCTTGAAGGATGATGAATCTCTCCAGTTCTACGTGGCCTCCGGTCTATACACGCTAGGAAAAATAAAAAATCAAAGCAGTAATTAAGAATTTTGTACTAGCTGGAAAAACAAATTATGTGACGCCCATTCAAGGCAGTGTGCCTCTTGGAATGGCCCATTCCCTCCATTGCCAGTATTGTTACAGCGGATAAGCTGGGTGACATAACATTTCACCAAAAATATAAAGGCTAAATAATATAAACTGGTTATCGAGAGAAAGCTTTCTCTTAGAAATGTACAGGCTAAATAATATAAGCTAATTAATTGTCTATATAAACGTGCACCATCTGTGTACTTTGCTTTTCTAAGAGACAACTTTGTTGTGCCTTTCTATTAAGTGGGCTGCATGTAATGTGACTATTTTTTTAACGAGCATGTAATGTTTACTATGGAAGCACATGTCCATCTGTAATACTGGAATAAGTTTTGGCTAGATCTGTTCATGCAAAGTGTTTAGTATTGTCGGTTTAAAACTGATTCCGCTCATTGCTTCGTGTTATTATATAGGGAAATCTCATCATATGACAAAGTTCTGTCTGTTAAATAGTGGAGTGTTTTTTTTCCCAAGCTTATATGGGGGTGTTCCAAATTTTTTTTTTCACAAATGTTACAAAAATATTTTTGCAGCGTTAGAAAATACAAATATTAAGTGCAAGCAACGTACTCTTCTCTAGCCGCAAGAGATTGAAAACTTGTAAGTACCGTGGATGTACTTGTACTATAAAATATGTTTTGCGTCAGTTTGTTGAGAATATTTTAGTATTCGTTAATTTTCTTTTTACTGTCATCCATCTCTCACCTGACATGATTTTTTTGTAAGTAACTGTATTAATTTTAATAAGTAATTTATCTTAGGAGAACCTTAGTATCAACTCGTGCTCATATAAAAATATCATGGGCTCCCAATTCTGTCCACTTATTTAAATCACATTACTATAATTTATTAAATATGGATAAAATATCCTTATCATCCAAGTAATTCAACTGACGATATTAAAATCAGTTTACATAAAAATATTACGTACAACTTATTCCTAATTATTCTCTTTTTTTATTCGGGTGATGTGACAATCGATAAAACAATGGAAAGTAGTAGAGAATAAATCTTAAAAGTTCTGTTTAAAGGGTTAATAATAATAAATGTATCACATCAATACCCAATGAAAAAAATGCTAAAAGTTAATTTTTAAATTATGACCATAATTGCTGCCTGTTTATATCATAATTTTAAAATAATTTTTTTATTCTAAAAATTTTTGGAGTTGACTCCACCTTATATTTTTTTGAGTCAAATATCATGAATAACTCCATTTCAATATATTTAATGATTAACTTTCTAAGTCTAAGTCAAAAATTTATTATAATGTATTATTTTTCTTTTAACATATTTATTAAATCAATGTTCTAAAAGTAAAGCAATAAAAATTATATATTTGTTAATTTAAAGTGACAAAGAAAGTGATAGTATTAATTTTATATAATTTTTTAGATTTGGGATTGAGAAAAATATATAAATAGATGTGAGTCGACTTGGAGTTAACTCCAAATGGACTACAATCCATAGCGGGTTGAATTGAGTCCGAGTTTTAAATTTTCAAACAGCGATTTACATCATGCAAAAAATCACTAATCCCTTTTTTCTAAGCAAGAATAACTAATCCTTAAATGCACACACACCTAAATATAATTATAGGTATTAGATGATCCATATAAAATGTTCCATAAGGTTTGTTTGATTGACATGAAAATACTATAAATGAAAACAAAAATTCATAAGAAATAAAAATGAAATTAAATAAAATGACATAAAAATTTGAATTGTTTTACATGTTTGTATTGTAAGAAATTAAGACAAAAATAAAATATTTTTTCAATATGTGTTCCCAAAATTTCTCCCAATTTCATTTGCTTTACAAAAAAAGTACTGGTTTATAAAATTTTTACATGGGCTTATTTTAATTGAAAATAAAATATTTTTTAACTAAATTTCTATACACCTAAGTAGAAAGAAATTTTTAACCTCTAAAGTTTACATTTCTTTTATATAATTTTAGGTAATAATCTCATATCCTTCGGTGAGTAAGAGTTGCCATCATTCATGTTTTGAATTAATTAAACTTGCCGGTAGTAAAATTTGATGTAAACAATTAAACACTTGCCAATAATTACCTGCGCAATGCAAGGGCTGTATTTAAATTTTATTTTAACTACATTAATTTTTATGTAAAATTAAAGAGCTTAAATATAATTTGTTATTATTTTTCTTAAACATTAATTTTTACTAATTATTATATTTAATGGAATTTTCATTATTTGTTATTAAAACTAATTTGAGATTATTAATGTAATAAAGATTTCTTTCGGCATAATTATATTTGAAAATTTTCTCTATCAATAATTAAAATAGTAATTTAATCAATTTAGTACTGAACATACATATGCATTAAAATTATTTACAAATCTTGCAAAAAATTATTTGAAAATCATTAATGTAATAGAATTAGAGATTAATAGTCTTGACTGTTGAGTTTAACTGAAGAATGGAAAATAATTACTAAATATTAGGAAAAATTTTATTTAGAATAATAACAAGACTATATTAGGAATAATGAACAGAGAACTTTTCTGAGATTAGAAAATATAATGAAGGCTAATAAATGTTTTTCTTGTCAATACTTATTAAGAAAATATATGGGCCATACATATATTTAATATTGACGTGGGTTAAAAATTAACTACAGTAAATAAACTAGATAGTTTCGTAAGGCATATCAATAAGATTACAATAGGGAAACTGAGGCATGCATATCGACATAAGTGTTAAAACTTAGAATCATTCTATGCAGTCTCACCGAGAATGTATGCATTCAAAAATTTTTAAACGAGAAATAAGTTGAGTGGTCATGATGATTATTAAAGGCAGTAACTTTTTGAAGACACGTTTAGGAAAAGCTTCTCACTAGACAAGCTTCTCACTAGACCACGCTTTATGTAGGCTAAAGTAGGAGCCGGCCATGCTGCACAAGTCGGCCTTTTCAACTCCACTTTTTTCCCGTCCAATTTCCTAACCTAGCAGCTTGCCTGCACAGCTGGCTTGTCGCAAATGGTAACAACGGCATAACATGCAATCATGCTGCGTCGGCAGTAAGCAGATCAAATAGGAAGCACAAGGAGAAAATGCAAACTTCAAATTATTTGGGCATCGGGTACAGGAGCATGGTTGCATGATTGCATCATTGGGTTCGGACCTAACGCTGCTTAAGCATTTTGATAAGATAACATGATGTCATGGCCAGGAAGATCTTCTCGTTGGATTTGTGCTAAGTGTCGAATCTGTGTCACTAATATCGTCGACAATTGACGGTGATGGTATTGAACGCGTCAAAAGACTCTGAGCTGTCATTTGCCAGAAAGATATCTCCCAATCAAATTTTGGTACATAATTTAAATCTAAAATTTAAATAATTTTCATAATATTTTTGAGTTTTTTAATAAAATGTAATTGGTGACTATCAAATAGTCGAAAATTCTTCCCCTTCCATTTGTCTTTTCAGTTCTTGCTTTTGGTTACTTGTAAAGGGCCGTTGAAAGGGATATCTAAAGAAATAGGTTAATCTTAATTGTGGAAAATATAGTGAGGTTTAGTCTTACTTGGTGACAACGTGTTTTGTATTTTATTTATCAACATGGCATTGTGTTCTATTTTGTTGTAGTAGACCACCAAAAACGCCTACCCTGGCGAAGTAAAATGTGCTTTCTAATTATAACGTAGTTGCCGTCATGAGCTCATGAACCTTATTTGCTCATCTTTTGGTTTCAACTTTCAAGTTTCAACCATACATACCTTGAAAAAAAATCTATCGTTTTGGCCGTGTCGAAGTGGTTTACGTCTCTGTTTCCTTCAACTATCCCATCATATTAAATTTTCGAGCACCAAAGTCAATGCAGTATGTTGAATGCAGTGGTTGTCATTAATAAGGACAGGTCTCCTACGTACGTTCGTCGTCTTTACTTATCTATATACACGATACATGAGTCACTCACTGCATGATTTTTTTCCCCAGAGAGGCACTGATTTTGTGAGTATATTAATACAATTTAAAAACAATGAAAGGTTACTTTTCACGTAAATTACGTGGCAACGTAGATAATCAGTAGTTTAAGACTAAATAAACAATTCACTATCACACACACGATAGAAACCTTTGTTTAAATTATTAGGTACGAAACTTAATATTAATGTTGGGTTTATTTCAGATTGATCATAAGAGGTATTGGTGATTTATATATAGGTTAATGGAAAAGTCTTATTTCTTGAGTGAATTTTTGAATTAAAAGAAACCTGTGAAATATATTACAAGTCTCTTTCGGGGGCTCAAAGGGCCCAACAGTAGTATTACAACTTAGTTGGGGGCCAAAGGGGCTCAACAGTAGTATTAGAGCCATTGGTTGGCCAAAAAGGCTAACAGTAGTATCAGAGCACATATTGCAAGTCCTTTTCGAGGGCTTAAAGAGCCCAATAGTGGTATCACAGCTTAGTTGGGGGCCATAGGGGCTCAATAGTGGTATTAGAGACATTAGTTAGCCAAAAAGGCCCAACAGGTATCAGAGCCAGACGATAATAGTTTTGGGGATGCTGATGATTTAAGGGGTGTTTGCAAACTAGATGCCCTCTAATTTAAGAGGGTAAGGGGTGTTTGTCAGGTGGGTGCCATTTGATTTAAGAGGAAGTTGTTTAAAAGGGGATGTTTGTCAGGTTGGTTTGTGATTTAAGAGAAGTTGTTTAAGAGGGGCTATTTGCCAGGTGGGTACCCTCTAATTTAAGATAAAGAAAGTTGTTTAAGATGGGGTGTTTGCCATGTGGGTACCCTCTGATTTAAGATAAATGAAGTTGTTTAAGAGGGGGTGTTTGCCAGGCGGGTACCCTCTGATTTAAGATGAAGTTGTCAGACGACGATAGTATCGGGGATGCCCGATGTGTGGAAGGGAGTTATGGGATCCTCTATGATGATAGTTTCGGGGATGCCCGATGTGTGAAGGGGAGTTGTGGGATCCTCTAATTTAAGAGGGGTGGCTAGGTGGGTGCCGTCTGATTTAAGAGGAAGTTGTCAGACGATGATAGTTTTGGGGACGCCGATGTATGAAGGGGAGTTGTGGGATCCTCTAATTTAAGAGGGGGTGTTTGCTAAGTGGGTGTTGTTCGTCTAATTTAAGAGGACGTTGTCAGACAATCCCCGATGTGTGAAGGGGAGTTATGGGATCCTTTATGATGATAGTTTCGGGGATGCCCGATGTGTGAAGGGGAGTTGTAGGATCCTCTACTTTAAGAGGGGTTGCTAGGTGGGTGCCGTCTGATTTAAGAGAAATTTGTCACACGATGATAGTTTTGGGGACGCCGATGTATGAAGGGGAGTTGTGGGATCCTCTAATTTAAGAGGGGTGTTTGCTAGGTGGGTGTTGTTCGTCTAATTTAAGAGGAAGTTGTTAAACGATGATAGTTTTGGGGACGAGTTGTGGGATCCTCTAATTTAAGAAGGGGTATTTGCCAGGTGGGTGTGGTCTAATTTAAGAGGTTGTCAGACGATCATAATTTCGGGGACTCGATGTGTGTGTGAAGGGGAGTTGTGGGATCCTTTTCCATCTGAGAGCTTTGATAGGAAAATTTAGAATCATCATTTTTGGGCCCTTTATGATAGTTTCGAGGACTCTTGATGTGTAAATGGGAGTTGAGGGATCCTTTTCCATCCGAGAGGTTTGATAGGAAAATTCAGAATCATCATTGTTGGGCCCCCAAAAGGACTTATAATAGGTGTCATTGGCCTCTCTTAATAAAAAAGTTAACGTAAGGAATAAGGCTTTCCCATTAGCTTATATACAAATCACCAACATCATCCACGACTGATGTGGGATAAACTCATCAACTCCCATTCACACATCGGGTGTCTACAAAATTATCATTGTCTGACAAACTCCCCTTCAAATTAGATGGCACCCACATGGCAGACTCCCCTCCCCTCAAATCATCAGGTGGAACCCATGATAATTTCAGGGACGCCCAATGTGTGAAGGGAGTTGTCGGGTTTATCCCACACCAGTCGTAGAAGGTGTTGGTGACTTGCATATATGCTAATGTGAAAGCCATATTTTTTGAGTTAATTTTTGGATTAAAAGAGGCCTGTAAAGCCCATTGTAAGTCCCTTTTACGGACCTAAATGACCCAACAATGGTATCAAAGCTTGGTTGGGGGCCCAAAGGGCCCAACAATTAATATGGTTAAAATCTTTTTGACAAGCGAAAAGTCAAGAAGAACAAAATATCCATAGTTAGTTTTTGAAAATGGATATTAGTTTCAATGTCCATGTATAAGTTGGTTGGGTTTTTATGTTGAATTGAGATTTAGAAGTTAGGCTCCACATTGAATTCACTAATAGCTTGCGGGATGCTATATTTGTATTTTATTAAGTCCCTTTTCTTGTAAAAGAGTCATATTATTACTATATGGATGTTGTATTGGATTTTTCTGCAAGTATACCTGTATGTGATAGTGATAAATTTGGTTCAATGGGTCTCAATTGAATTTAAGACGAGACATCAAACTCAATATAATTGTTTTAATAGTATATCATTGTCTTAAAAAAAACTATATTTTTTTGCTAGTAGAAAAATGGTTTTTAGCTATAGAAATTTGCCACGAAATACCCTAGTCACAAATTTTTAGCTGGCCATGCCCAATTTGCAACGGCCAATAATTTGGGAACAATTTATGTCAGCAAGACCCATCACTTTTTTAGAAACTGATAAGTGATGGTTTGCAACCGTTAGTTTTCAAATGGCCTAGCTCGTCGCAAAAGGTGGTAGCAAACTAATACTTTTAAGTTGCAACCAGAAGTCTGGTTGGTAGTTGTGTGACACCTCAATTTGGCCTGAAGAATGGACCGAATTTTAACGTTATAATCCATAAAACTATTTTTTAGAGTATAAATATACAAATTTTATAGAAGCAGATCTCAGCATTCAAGTTGGCTTAAGAAGGTAACCTTAGTGAGTTTTCATACATTCTATGCTAATCATACTAATATAAGAAAGATCTTACACTTAAGATTTATATTATGAGCACTCCGAATCACTGAAGAGGCAACTCCTCTCTAGCAACTAAGAGGTTGAATTCACAGATGCAATGATATTAATCTAAGCTATACAAAGGCAATACCCCAAATACAATTAAGAGGATGAGTTTTTCTTAATGTGGATGTATGATCCAGTTCTTATATTTAGTTTCAACTTTTGAGCTAGGTAACTTATTATTAGATGATACTGATCTTACAGTAAAGTAAACATTAGGCTGTAGTTACATCTTTCAAATATTATAAAATCTAGAAAATTTATTAGATTTATATATATATATATATTGAATCCTTATTTATTTATTTTAATTAATCCTTTTGGATCAATCAAGTGGGTACTATAGGTCGCTAAAGTCTAACAGGTGTGACTAGCCATTTTTGTTATCTAGTAATGGAGTTTTTGTTGGAATTTGGGTAGCCTAGGTCTTTTGGGAGTATAAGGAGTTTAGGACGTTATAGGATTTATGGAAATTTTGTGGGAAGTTGGCAGCTTTTCTTTTTATGTTAAAAAAATTGGATGAGTGCCTCTCCCTACTACGACCACCACCTTCTTTTTCTTCATCTTCTTCTCCTCTCCTTTGCATGCCAACCATGACCCCTTCTCCCCATCCTGCCCTCTTGCTTGGTAGACATCACTCCTCCCTATCGTACTTGTTGTTTTTTTCTCTACCCTCTAAATCATTTTGCTTTTATTTTTTTTTCTGCTTGTTGATCGGTTGTGAATTAAATGAATTACTATGCTTAATGTTTATTAGTAATATAATTAATGTCATTGTTTGCGTTAATTAATCTTAATATTATTACTGTTTTATAACAAACATTATTAGTGGTAATCTATGATTTGCGTTAATATTGATATTACATTGAATATTGGTTACTGCTTCCTCAATTAATTAATTATTGTACTAAATCTTATATGAATAATATAATTATTTCACGTGTGTCAATGTATGTTAGAATAAATTCATGATTTATATATGTTGTATATAAATTATTATTATCAATTAATTAATGAATTATATTTAAAATTACTTATAAATCTGTTATAATTAATTTGAATTATTAAAAAATGATCTTTTTTATCTAAGTAGTTAATACGTAAAGGTGACCATGATGATTCAATTAATAAACAATTTATTCCCACAAATAATCATAGTTGGGTTAAACAAACTGTATTAATCTATAGGTAGTTTGATATTGTTATATTGATTAATTATTGATAATCAATTCATTAATTACAAATTTATAAGTAAATATGGGTGGTTATAAGTAATTAACAATTAAAGTTTTCATCCTTATCGTCAATGTAGTACTAGTTAATAACATGTCAGTTATAATATAATAATTATTAAACTATATTAAAGACTTAAACAATTATGCATGAAATGTATAAAGTTTATTATTTAAATAATTATTTAGTTAAGGTTTGTAATATACGTTATTTATAACACCCCATTTTGGTTCACCCATGAACCAACTCGGAAATGTTACTGGCGTCTGAACCGTTCGCTAATATACTAGATTCAGTTAAGCCGACTCGGATCTACTATCGGCATCTCAAGATTGTGATGCAACATGCAAAGCATGGATGAGATGTTTAGGTTGTAACGTTGTCCTACATGCATGTCATGATATGGAAACAAGTAAACAAACAAACCAAACAAATGAAAAGTTCAAAAGAAATATCTATTTTGAAAACGAAACTGAAAGAGTCTCCTCTAAAAGTGCCATAAAGGCCACCCTGTCAATAATAAAGGTATATATTTATAGCAATACAAATTGAAAACATCGTCTAAACACAACATGATTTTCACATTCTAGTTATCTTTGCTCCGTAGCTCACCCTGTTCACTTTCCACTTTCCATTTGCATTTACATAAAAAATATCTTTAGTAGTTTACAAAATATCATTCAAATTCATCATCCACACAATTCAATACATCTCCAATTACAGTTAGTAGGCATATGTGTGCGTAATTTCATTGCTGCTCCTCGGTAGTCCCAACGGTGCTTATTCTTTGAGATTCTCACCTACGTATATAATAAAAAGATGTCAGTAATAAGTGTTACTGGTCCAGAAATAACTAATAACAAACTGACATACGAAAGCTGACCCTCCTATTGAATAAAACTTTATTATTCTTCCTCAAGATCTCTCATTAGGGCAATAATGGGAGTCGTTTACCTCAGGTGGTAGCATCCCCTTTCCATGTCATTCTCTTTCCTTGGCCATTTAAACTATCTCTTTGCGTGGGAAAATCATTCTCTTTCCTCTCAGCCCTCTATATCCTCCATATTACTCTTGGCCCTGAGTACAGCGGCCAAGTACTCTCAGGCATACACCTTTAGTACCCTTTTAGACCACAAGTTTAGATATGTACTGCACAGCAGTACCGGCAAACCTCTACACTTCTCCAAAATTGAGGAACTTAAAGGTGGTGTTATCATGATCCCTCGAGAATAGAATGGACGCTCACTAGTGCCAGATCCCACTTTAACAAACACACATCTATCTCAAGATGTGGCCGTCATTTTCCCTTGTCACACATCTCACTGAAAATGCAAAAACTACGTAAACATAGGTTTGGGTAGGGAATTCAGTATAATAGGCTTGAAGGCATCGTGAGCTGAATCAGAGTTTCAAAAATAAACTCGAGGGATCTCATCCTCAAGGGTTATTAATCTAGAAATACGATCAGCTAAATGGCCCATGTGGAGTGGGATACAATAAATCTACCACTTGACATGTCTGCTTACCTATTAAAACAAATCATGATAGAATGACACAATAAATCGGGATCGAGTCCTAAACGGACCTGATAGAAGCTCCAATCGTGTCTACATGCCTAGGCGGCGAGCTCCTACTCGATACCTACACATTAAACTAAAAGCCAATGCCCGCTAATTGAATGATGCATCAAATATCCTATAGCATACACACCACATCATATATCAATAACACATAAGTTTTCCTACTCTACGTTGCATTAGATTACAATAATTACTTAGTTTGCCTAATTAGTTCCTTAGGCATCTATTTTAATACACATAAATCAGGCAGTTCAAAATTTTTTTATTTACAATAAACATATCTAGCATGTCAACTCATCAATCCTAGCATGTTGTGCTAACAATCATTGATTTTAAATAATTAAATCAGAGGTAATTATACCTCGTGTCGTCGGCAATTAGCTATGGCTAGGGTTTCGTCGTGCATCTCAGAGCTCGAATTTGGTGGTCGGTGACGTCTGAATTTTGGTCAGCTTCGACTAGGTGAGTGTGGTTGAAGATCTGGCAAATTCAAGCAAATCCGATTTTCCAGCCGTTTTTGGCATTTTTTTGATGATTTTCTGGCAGTTTTCCGGCGACTGTTGATGATGGCTGCTACCGGCGAGATGATGGTGGTATGGGTTACCGTTGGCACCGACTCAGTGAGCCCGATGCCTATACGACGTTGACATGGTTGGCAGAGGTGGCGGCTCACCAGAAAAGGACAAAAACAAGGTTGTCGAAGGTGGGGTGAAGGGATTCGGGCAGGATAGGCAGCGCTGGTCTCGTCTCCGGTCGAGGAAGGTTGTGGGAGGGTCAGAGACGTTGAGGCGGTGACTGGATGGAGACAGCGACAGTCGTTGGTGGAGGGATAGGCAATGGGAGTGCAGCTCCCTTGCGTCGTGGAGGCTGGGCGGCTGCCTAGGGCTCACGAGGCTGCATGGCGATGACGCGATGAGGCTCAGTGGCATCAATCAACGGCGGGGTGGCATTAGTGGTGGCATCAACGATGAGCACAAGGGGCGGCGTTGAGGGTTTGGGGGAAGAAGATAAGTGTTGGGGGGAAAGAAATGGGTTGGTGGTGATATCGTAAATAAAACTTAACTTGACTCTGATTTGAGTTAAAAATAATAACTAATTCTTAATAAATCTTAAAAAGTCTAAAAAAATAGGAAAAAATTCCATAAAATATATTACACACCATAAAGAAGTCTCAGTCATTTTAAGTTTAGACTTGACTTACTTGCGCTAAGTTGGAAAGAGTGGTTAATGAGTTAATCTAAGCCGACAGAGGACATGAAAAGATTATAATTAAATTAAATTGATCTACCTCCATGCCGAAAGGGTGGGAGAGGACTCAATATGCATATGTGATACTGAGAGGGTGGGTCTAGGCAATATTGGTAACCATGGATTAGGTCTGTCACGTATATGTACATGTATGGAGAGTAGCCTGAAGGGGAGGCCACCTCTGAAGGCAAATAGCTTAGCATAGGGTCATATAATAAGATAACTGACATGATGAAAAATTGACATGAGTATTCTTTATTTTCACTTCTATTATATGACTTAGTGATTTGAGCACTAACATGCATTGTATTCACAAGTGGGTCTCCATGTTGATGGTTGAGAAGGGGAATCGACTGCGTGTTGTGACTCTTTTGTCAAGGACCATTGTCTTATTAGATTTATAAGCTTGCCTTATCTTAATTAAGTTAAGCATGAACAGTTAAATCGTTCTTACGGGACTTACTCATTTTTATTTTTTTGGCCTATTTTGTTTATTGTTTAGCTACATGAATAATCTTTCATTTAATCTTATTGAATTAGTATGACTTTGCATGCTTTACTTTATATATATTATTTTCCCACATTATATTTATCTGTTTAAATTGCATTGTTATTAAGTTTATCTATTTTTCATTTATTTATCTCTTTTTAGTAGTGGCCAACTTGTGTTTTTGGGCGGGTTGTTACAGTTTGTATCGGAGCTCGATTTTTAATTGATTAATGCAAATGACTCAAAGGCCGTGTTGAAAAAGTCTACAATATAATGTTCCCTGTGGGTAGTGTATTCTTGTATGTGTGTTTTGTTTTCTTCCGAGTGGCATTGAAGGGTTGTTATTTCAGATGGTTCTAGTCTGCCTGCCCAACCAAAATAGAATATGAAAATGTATTGAACCAGATTTTTGTAGTTATCCAAGGATTGGCGTAGGTGTTGGTGAATGCGGAGTGCCCAGGGGATGGTTGGAGTGAGGGACTCGGCTAGGAGAGATGGAGTTCGAGACCCCATCCCACCAGTTGCGAGGAAAGTGGTGCCACCTGCTATTGATGATATCGACTGGCACACACTGATGTTCTCGAAGAACGGGATAGAAGTGTTCAAATGGAGATCTGACCCTATGAAAGGTGAGAGTTGGATCAATATAATGGAAAAGGCCTTCAAGGTTATGCCCATTCCCCATCACGCCAGGGTACCGACCAACAAACCCAACCCTACCTCTGCCCCTCCTGCAGATAAAGGAAAGGCCAAGCTGTATGCTGTGGAGGTGGACAAGGATGAAGATAGTGAAAGCTATCATATCAATAAAAGGCAATAAAATAAATGTTATTTGTGATTCGAAGTGTACACACTCCTTTATTGCATCACAATTAGTCGAAAGTCTAGGACTCCAAATATCTCCTTTAACCAACTCATTTAGGGTTACTAGGCAATAGGAAATTCTGAAGTCACTAAATTGGGAGTGACTAACCTATCCTTAGACATTCAAGGGAATGCCTATTTATGGAGTTTTATTTTGTATTGGTTGGAAAGGTATGATGTATTATTGAGGATGGATTGGTTGTCAGCTAATCAGGCCTTTCTTGATTGTGAGAATTAGATAGTAGTGCAAAAACTATGTAATTGTGAAATAGGGGTCATTTTTCAAACGTCCATCTTCGAGTATAGTGTCTATTAGTAAGTCGGTTGACTTGTTGAGTGAAGGGTGTGAAGCATTTGTGGCTAGTCTTGTTGAGTCTAAGTCAGAACCTAAGGACTGGTCAACAATTCCCATAGCGGCAGAGTTTTTAGACATTTTCGTCAAAGACATTCGAGGACTACCTCCAAGAAGAAAAGTGGAGGTTGTGATAGACTTGGCACTGAGTACGACACCATTCTCAAGGCTCCATAGAGAAATGCACTAGCAGAGCTTAAGGAGTTGAAGACTCAACTGGAAGAGTGCTATAAGCTAGATTCATTTGACCCAGTACTTCACCATGGGGAGCACCGGTTTTCTTCGCGAAAAAAGATGTGTCGCTTCAGCTATGTATAAATTATCGACAGCTCAATAAAGTGAAAGTTAAGAATCATATTAATATTATTTCTATTATTATGTTACATTTATGATAAAATGCATATTTTTCAAGATGATAACTATACATTATTTTGCCTCATAAGAAAGTCATTGTGTGCATTTGATTCTAAATATTTTATTTTTGATTTAAATTGTTGAAATTAAATAATTAAGTGATGTGGATAATTAACTACCTTATTTATTTTTGAGTTAATATTGGTAAATTTAAAGCTTTAATATTTGAAGTGCTCCATGAGCTGTTTTGTCTAGTTTTAATCATACTATAGTTAAGTCGTTACATTGCCGTCATTTTTACTCATATAAAATTTTATTTATGTACAATTTTATTGTCACGTTCAGATTATGATCATGTATCGTAGTTGTAGGTGCCTCATCAGACGTTCAGGTTTGTACAATATTGTGAATTTGTAGTACTCAATTGAGGTTTCAATCAGTCTAGGTTCAAACTTGACTTACTCATGCTAATTGTGGATGAGTGGTCGATGAGTTATATACCCCAACACGAGACATGAAAAGATTATAATTAAATTGAATTGATTTGACTCCATGTCAAAAGAGGTGTTATAGGACCTATTATGCACTTGTGATATCAAGAGGGTAGGTGTGGGCAATATCAGTAACCATGGATTAGGCCCGTGGTTTATATGTACATGTATAGGAGAGTAGCTTGAAGGGGAGGCTAACTCTAAAGGCAAGGAGATCAGCATATGGTAATATAATAAAATAACTGAAATGATGAAAATTTGACATGAGTATTCCTTATTTTCACTTTTATTATACGACTTAGTGATTTAAGCACTAATGTGACTTTGTGTTCATAGGTGGGTCTCCATGTTGATGGTTGAGAAGGGAATTCGACTACATGCTATGACTCTACCGTCAAGGATTGGTGTCATATTAGATTTATGGACTTTTCTTATCTTAATTGAGTTAAACATGAACAATTAAATCGTTCTTTGGGGACTTGGGTCATTTTTATTTGCTTTGGCCTAGTTTTCTCTATGGTTTACCTACATGAATAAACTTTCATTCATTCTTATTGAATTAGTATAACTTTGCATACTTTACTTCACATATAAATTTTCCTATTTTATATTTATGTTTTAAATTGCATTGTTTTTACATTTATCAGTTTTGTCGTTTATTTACCCCTTTTTAGTTGTGGTTGGAATCTGTTTTTGGGTAGGTCATTACACATACCCTGCAATTAAATCACACCAAGGCATCATCAAGTGCTACGATATTATACCTAGACACTTGGTCTTCATGTGGACCCTTTAAATGGTGTGTACTGTAAGCTCCTCAAATCTACATTTCTCTATCATATACCATAGTTGTATCAAAATATGTTTAGCATGCTTTCAGTTCTCCTCATCATGTTCTAGACTTTGAAGCTTACACATCCTACAGTCGATTGTGAACCTTTACCCCAAAGTTAAAACCATATGTGATGATTATAAATATAATATAATAAAACACACTAATCATATGCTAGCAGAGCAACAGGTCGACATAGGCATTAGGGCACCCGCTCACAACATCATACATCACATAATCCCATTGTATCCAAATACATAAGAGCATAAACCCAAAATACATAAGTCATACCACCCAAATACATAGGTTGCCACAACATGCAACCGAAGACAAAAACATCGTACCATCCCCCATCATGAGCCTTTTGATCCATTGACTTATATCGGCCACTGACATGAATACATGCACATATATATATATATATATATATATATATGAAAATCGTTAGTAATCAAACAAGTTTGATTACCAGTCTAAAAATAATTATTGTTAAAACAATAATCACATATGATTATCTTAATACTCATGAGAAATCATGAAACTTCCAGAATATATTATAAAATAGTATGTTTAGGCCACTACAGCCAAATATCATAAAACATGTTAGATCAAATCAACGGATTCATACTTATATACATACATACTTACACTTACGCCGTCATATCTTTCATATATCACCCGTCACGGTACTCAGGTGGCTGAACAATGATAGCGCTATGATTTGAGAAAACATGTTACATTCATAGCAGCATAATTATATTATACTATTTTAGGGTGTAAAGGAATACTAGTGCAATTCATACATACCTACCCACACCACTCACTCTCATATTTGTAAAAAATATAAAACTCGTATACTTATATAGTAGGCTTAGGTAGGGGCTTATATCATAACATTTTTGGATATTCCAGTTTGAAACTCATTAAGGGAGATTATCTTTGAAGTTTGAATAAACTGTGGACAAGAGATGAAACCCGAACAAGAGATGAAACCCGAATTTCATCTGATCGCATCGGCACACAAAATGAGGCAACACCTGCACACTTGCAAACTCAAAAGACTTACTTAGTTTAAGTATCTTGCTAAGTGAAGTGTTAAACCTCATTAGGTGACATAAATTAGGATTTGGTATTGTAAGTATACTTAGTGAAAATTCTTATACTTAGGGTTTTATTGTTGGACTTAATCGGACAATTTTTCTAACGGATCAAACAATGTCCAAATGTACTAAAATTTGAACCAGTAGGCTCTAACACTCTAAGGGTTTTGTTATAAAAATTGGCATGTGTTGGCCCATGGGCCAACATGGTAAGCAATGCCCACTAAGGTTGGGCTAAGGTCCAGAAATGTGTTCATGGGCCGAACACCAATTTTCCTAAGTCTTGTTAGTGGGCATTGAGACTCAAAATGGGCCTAGTTAAAAAGTTAGGGTTAGTGTACACCGTGGGCTTTAGCCAAGTAAAAGATCAGGTCCAAAGTCCAAGTAATTGGGCCTGAGTGGACTTAGGAAGGGTAGGCATTGGACAAAGTATTTCCTGTAACTGGAAGAATCTAAATGACTTGGAAAATTTTTACCGAAATATCTACTCAACTAATGACCCTAAAATTTTATTGATAAGCTATTGGGACAAAACCTCAAATCTAGGTGAAATTTCATAAAATTTTCACGCTCGCACTAGGGTCAATGAATTTTTCAACTAGAATTAGGGATTAGAGTTTCACTCTCCATTCATGTGCACTCCCAAAATCCGAGTTAGCTAACCACCTAAATGAATTTTACTTAAGCCCTTATCAAGAATGATAAGAAAGATGAAGAAATAGAACTTTTTTATCATTTCTTTTATTTCTTTTACATTATTAATGTGGGGGCTTCCACTTGACTTGAATTAATTATAATTAGGTCTTTGATTTGAAGTATAGTTTAATGTCCAATCCCAAATTGGATGTTAAGTCCATGTTCGAGCCTAAATTTAAAAGGGCAAAATTTTAGAGAGTTCTCATCTCCAAATACAAAATTTATCCCCTTTGATGCGTTTTGAATACCAAAATTTCATAGGAAAGAAAGTTTCACACAAAACGAAGCACGGGAATTTTATAAAATTGAAGCTTGAGCTTGATTAAGTAGGTGGAACATGCAAGGGACGCATGCATGTAAGAAGAAATTGGTCAAGGACGCACCGTATGCCACTTAAAGCGAATGAAATCACCAACTTTTGGAGCAGTCCTCTAGTGTCCTTTTAAGTGTCAAATATTTCATGAGCTGGCTTGTCCTAAAGATGATGAAATGAAAAGATACTCTCTCCGGTCGATCACAAAGTTAGCATCCCAAACACTAATTTATGACAACAATTCTTCCAATAAGCTTGGTGAGGAGAAGGTCTAGCATGCCGAGGCTAGGTTAGGATAGAAATTCTACAAGGAGAGGAATGCTGGTCATGTTGGACTAATCTGAGGTGAGCCCGTTTGGCTGGACCTTCACCAAAAACTTAGAAAAATGACAAGGTTGGTAACGGGAGGAAGGATGAAAATGAGGGAACTAAGCTTTTTTTTTCTTCTTTTTTTCGTGTTTTTTGGAGGAGTGGCAGGGAGGCATTTATAGGGTAGAATAGGTACTATTTACCCACACTCTCTACCAAAAATATTCAACGATCTAGGTCCTACAAGGACTTATTTTTAAAAAGTTACCTCAAAATTTACTATTCCCAGCAACTTAATTATTTTTCCCATAGGCTTCGACTACGTCTTGGTCAGTGCTTGGGTTTTATTTTTTGGATTTTACGGTTGTGAAATGGCCATTTAAGTGTGCTTAGTTTGGAAAGTTGGTCTAGGGTTAAAAGTTTGGTCCAATCATCATAACCCTCGCCCATTTTCCACATTCTTTGTGCAAAGGGTGAGCGGTGAAATACAAGTTTCTTCAATGCCTGCAAAATAAGTGCTCTAAATTTTTTTTTCTTTTTCTTTTTTCGTTTTACTTCTTTTTTCTTTTCACTGTTTTTTTCTTTTTCTTGGCTTTTATTTTTCTTTTTATTGGTTAAATGTACAAAGAATTTTCTCATTCAAGGCTGGATGTACTTTGGCTAAATCACACCATAATTTGAAGAACTTTGCATTAACTCAAAAGATATCAACATCTTCGACTGAGGTGAGATCATAGTATCATTTGTGAAATCCTCCACAACTGTGAGGATGAGCTTGTGACCTTTGGATGAAGTCAGACTAATGGTACCAATGAAATTAGCCCCCATATTTACAATGGCTACTATGCAGCAACTGGGTGGAACAGTTCTAGTGGCAAATGTTTTATAGGTGCATTAATCTAACAAGTTTTGCTTAATCTTGCAAATGTGATGCAATGTTTCAACATTGATGGTTAATAACAACAGGGTTGCAAGAGAAGTTGGTGTGGTCGGTGACCACCTTGATGTTCTCCACAAGAGGCATTGTGTGCCTCCTTTGTAGCTTTCAAACTTTCTACTTGAGTAAACATCGAAGGAGGACACCATCAAGCCTTCGATGAAACAGTATGCCATCATCTAGCACATGTCGAATGCCTATGAGACAAATATTTTGTGCTTTGTGTCAATTCTCTAGTAAACACCCATGAGAGAGAAAGTTGGCAATGCTTCCATATCAGCCAAAGTACTCTTCCAAGCCAAGGCAGTTGGTTCCAACACACATGAAGGGAGTATTGATCCTATCGGTGCAACTTGATGAGAAAACCATATAACTGGATTGTTAGGCCCATTGTACTTAGGGAGTCTTGAGCCAAGAACCACGAGGGCATCAACCTTGTTCTTGCCCAAATGAGAGACATGCTTGAATTGTTTGTCCTCATAGTTTTTCAATAGAAGGTGGATGTGGGTGAAGGCGCACACCTAATGTGGGAGTGTGTTAACTACAAATACTTAGCACAAATAGTTAGATACACATAATCCTTAGGGGCTTATATAGATTACAAGAATAGGCAATAATACGAAATGATATAAGCACCAGTATATGATAAGCAAATAAGCACAAATGGAATAAAGAAAATAGACAATATGACCTCAAGTAAGAGAGAGAGAGAGAGAGAGAGAGAGAATGTGTGTGTGTGTGTGAAGTACAACAAGTTCTAATCCAAATCCCTACTTGTGTTGGTAAACAAATTAAACCATACAAGTTGTGAAATGACCTATAACTTGTTAATACTTAACTCCCAATAGCAATTAAGTCTAATATGTGGGAGATAAGTAAGTGTGCAAATAGGTAAATGCAAAAGATGTAATAGTATACAAATAAGAAGGAGGGAGCATACACAAACAAATTTTTCAATAGGTTCCGAAATACTATGTCCACTATTCTAGCTTACCAAGTCCTTTGGTGAATAGGTCTTTGTAGATCTACTAAGCAAACCAAGTTGTAACCTTACAAGCAACCAAGTTTGGCTTCCTTCATAATCACTTAACAAGTGCCAAGGAACCTTGAACTCTAAACACCCTTGGATTCTCAACAAGCTTTCCTTCTCCAATGCCAAGTGCCAAGGATCCTAGCACCAACAAACACCTAACACCCTTGGAACTTTACAACCTTTGGAAACTACACCTTCTCCAAACACTTTCTCTCTTCAAGCAAGATGCTTCGTTGCACACACTCCTGCACCTTGGGAGTTTACAAGCTGCTCAAACATACTTGATTTGACCTCTTTGTAATGCACTCTCCTTGGTACAATCATAATCACATAGAATATAAGTTAATAAGTAAACCTTTCCTAACACAAGTTTGTCCTCCAAATTTTGATCCCAAGAGTTTAGAGTTCATATGAGGGGCAAAAGGTTTCAAGAGGTGTTGAAAACACACTCCCCAAGGCCCTATTTATAAGATTCCATTACTTCTCCAAGATTAGTAACCCTTGGGGTTAGGAATGAACAGCCTATGAACGATCGACCGAATGCTAATCGAATGTTCACTTACACTAGCCATGTCAGTTTCAGCTACCAAACTCACAGTCAAACATTTACTAACTCATCTTCCCAAACTTCACTAATTTATTTTGAGCTTTTGAACTCAATGATTGGTTTCCAAAGAATTAGTGAAGATCCCCTTTGGTAGCCAAACATATGACCGAACACTTGCCAAACTTTGATGTTCAACTCTTCTCCTGGTTATCTTCCTTTCATTTAGGGTAATTTGTTGATGTTTGTGCTTGCTTGGTGTGTTATGCTTGCTCTAGGTTGTAGCTTAGTATTTCTAGTTTCATTTAAGCATAATTTAAAGATTTTCTTGAATGTATACCATGAGATATGGCCATATCATGTTAGCATATTCACACACTTCATCAACTATGATGTATCTCTATTAGATCTACCATATCTCATGTCTATGGCATCAGAAGAGTACGATCTTTGTTGCATTTTATTCTTGACTCATATAGCTTTGAATCAATGTACATTTTATGTATATCATGCTATAGTATCATGCCTTGATTATGTAAAAATTTCAAGTACAAGCTTCTCTGCTTGCATGCAGAATCTATGATGCCGCTTGTCTGATTTTTGTATCCACGTGTAGTTAGCTTCTATGTAGATTCTCTTGCTCATGTGTACATATAGGTATTAGTTACACCTCCATAAAGTTTTACATTAACATAAAATCATTAAGGGCATGAACATCATGTGTAATCAAGGACTACACACTTTTTTCTGTGAGGGATTATGTTAATGGTTGACGTAGGGCATGTAAAACCAACTACTACGAAGTATTCTAAAATCTTGAAAAAATTAATTTAAGTTCTACTAAGATTTTATTTGAAATTGGTAAAAAATGAGCATAAGCTTAGCTTGTTTTGGTGACAAGTAAATTACTCCTTCTGGAATTTGCAGAGAAGTAGGGTTTAACCTTAATCTATGTTGTTCATTGTAAAATTGGGTTAATATGGTTTTTCGGGTGAAAAATTGTATGAAATTTTGCACAGTTATCATATTTAGGATTCTTTTAGGCACATATAAAATTTCAGGCCTATTAGATGCCTCAAAAGCCCATTCATAATTTTCCGCCCAACCCATGTAGGCCCAGTTCCAAATTCCTAAGATTTAGGCCTATAATCCATTGTTTCTTTAGAACAGCCTAAATAGCTTTTAAGGTAGAAGTCCAGAGCAATTATCCATAGAATATAGGATCATTAGAAGCCAATGAACCAAGCCCAATAATTTAGGTGTGTAACCAACCTATGAAATCTAGAAATAGCTCACTAAATAGATTTGATCCATGGTTTCTTTAGAATGACCCAGATATCTTTTATTCCTAATATTTTTTTGAGACTAGGCTCATGGTGTTAGAGGCCCAAAGGAATTATCCATAGAATCTAGGCCCATTAGAAGCTCGTGAGTCAAGCCCACTAATTGTGTAACCGAGCCCAAGAAATCAAGAAATAGCCCATTAAATAGATGAACTTAGAACTTAGTAAACCCATAGGTCTAGCCCACTATAAAAATTAGGTATATACCTTAGCCAATTAAGAGAAAGACCACCCATGTTTTGCTCAATCAGTGCCTATTTAAGTGGTTAGAAAATTTGTCATAGTTTGTCAACCTAGGAATATTGGATTTGTATTTAATTTGGGCTGAGCTTAATTAATCCTTAATATACCCTCAAGCCTTCTTAACCGTAATTAACCAACTTAATAGTAATTAGGATGTTTTAGTTTAATCACATATTGTTGCATGATTAAATTAAAACACCCTAATTAGGCTAATTAATTCCAGCGTGCATGAGCGAAGGGCCCAACATAGGGAGTGTTGAGATGACCATTTTGTGAAGAATGATGAGCATCTATTGTTGAACAATATCGATCCTAAGGTGGCTGTTGAGTTGTTCAACAAAGAAGACAATGTATTGCAGCAAATGAGATGTCCACTTGAGTTATCGGTGCGAGTGGCCACCAGAGCGATGTAGAGGATGGGAAAGATATGGTAGAAATCCGATCACTCCACCTATCTTCACAACAAGCAGCTAGAGAGGATTGCATGGCTAGAGTTTAGGGATTCTTTTATGCCTAGTACTCCTCGACTGCTCAAAGTTGGAAAAAGATGGATTTCTAGGCATTGGGGCAAGGGGATATGACTATGCCTGGCTATCAAGGGAGATTCCTCACTCTCAAGAGGCTTACAGCAGGGTGCTTTGCTACCATGAGAGAAAGGGTAGAGAAATTTGTTGCAGGTTTGAGATTGAGTCTTTCATTGGTCGTGGCATCTTTTGCTTATGCCACCCTAACTGAGGCAATCATGAGGACGTTGGACGTTGAGAACACCCATGAGAGACATCATATGGCTAGGGCTAGTATGGTCGAAGAGGCCAGTAGGGCTAGCGTAGTTAGCTACATGGCCAGAGATAGGTAGGGTTGGCTATAGTTGATGCCGGGTAGATACAGATGGTAGATGTTAGGCAGGTAGATGGGCAGGTCGGTGATCATGGTGAGAGACCTCCGTAGTAGGGCAAAGTTTATGCATCCACAACTAAGAAGGTGGTCTAGGAAGTGGCCATCATTACAAGTTCACTTCTCATCCATTCAGTTCCTGTAGTTGTTTTCTTTTTACTCTAGTAATACTCATACGTACATCTCTAGAACGCTTGTTGATAGGATTGGTGTGCCTGTAGATAATTTAGGGTATGATCAGGTAGTGTCTACTCCTACTAGAGCAGTTCTCACCACTAGTGTGTGTGTGTGAGGGATGTTGTCATAGTTATCTAGTGGTGTACCCTTTCTACTAATTTTATAGTGTTAGCAATGAGGAGTTTGACATGATATTTGGCAAGGACTAGATGACTAGACACCAAGTTATCATTGATTACTTGAAGAAAAAGGATCGATTTTGCCTGAAGAGAAATGTGAAGATCTCCTTCCAGGGTATAGGTAAAGATAGAGGTAGTAGTCTGATCTCATATCAAATGACAAAGACTAATTGACAAATGTTATGAGGTGTTTCTAGCAATAGTTGTTGCCACTAAAGGGTAGTCATGCCCAATAGTATCAGATATACCAGTGGTTAGTGAGTTTGCATATGTTTTCCCTGAGGAGGTTCGTGGTTTGCCACTAGCGAGAGAGGTAGAGTTTGGGACTAATGTGTTGCCTGGTACTATGCCTATCCCTTTGGCGCTCTACTAGATGACTCCGCTTGAGTTCCGTGGGCTCAAGACCTAGTTGAAGGAATTACTAGAGCAAAGACTCATCTGCCTGAGCATCTCACCCTAGATTGCTTCTATCCTCTTCGTTAGGAAAAAGGATGGTAGCATGAGGTTGTATATCGACTACTGAATGCTTAACCAAGTGATGGTGAAAAACTGTTACCCATATCCACAGATTGATGATCTGTTTGATCAACTTGCTGGTGTAGTAGTATTTTCGATCTTCAGTTTGGCTATCATCAGCTTCAGATTAAGTAAGAGCATATTTTGAAGACAAATTTCAGGGTTTGATATAGCAACTACAAGTGCCTAGTCATGCCGTTTGGGCTAACTAATGCACGTACAACATTCATGGACTTGATGAATAGAGTCTTCCTGCCAAACTTGGATCAATTTGTGATTGTGCTTATGGACGACATTCTGATATAGTCCAGGTCGAGACAGGAGCATGAGGCATATTTGTGAACAACTTTGTAGACTTTGAGGAAGCATTGTCTTTAGCAAAGCTCTCCAAGTGTGATTTCTAGCTATCTGAGTTTGTGTTCCTAGGACATGTGGTATCAACAACAGGCACAGTAGTAGATCCAGCTAAGGTTGAGGCAATACAGAGATGGCAAAGCCTACTTTGATGACCGGGATATGGAGTTTCATTGGCTTAGTTGGAACTATGGGAGGTTCATGCATATATTTTCATCCTTCGCAGCCCCTCTCATATGGCTGACAAGGAAGGACAAATGTTTTATGTGGACTAACGAGTGCAAGCAAAATTTTTAGACTCTAAAGAAGTGACTCATGACAATGCTAGTATTGAGCTTACCGGGTGGCCACGATGATTTTGTACTATACAGTGATATTTCAAGCATTGGATTGGTATTTGTGTTGATGCATAGAGGCCAAGTTATTGTTTATGCATCCAGACAACTAAAGGTCCTTGAGAAGAATTTCTGACACTAACTGTAATAGTGTTTACAGTGAGGATATGGAGACACTATCTATATGGAGTATCCTTCTACGTCTTAAGTGATCACAAAAGATTGAAGTACATCTTCACAGAGAATGACTTGAATAGTAGACAATAGAGATGGTTTGAGTTTTTAGCAGATTTTGATATAAAAATTGCCTACCACCTAGGTAAGACAAATATGGTTTTCAATTCACTCAGTAGGAGGCAAGTGATGTGTGGGGCTAGACTCTCAGCTATGGGGATCAAATATGAGGATTAGTGAGAGGATGTTGCAGACAGCTAGTTAGTGGTAGTGTGGCCTAGATTGACTAATAGTTTATCGATTGTTGACCGTATCAAGTAGGTTCAGGTAGATGATGAGCCACCAAAGTAGTGGTGCACATAGGGCATGTATATGGGCCTAGTCAGGGATAGAAGAACCCTATATAGGGTGAAAGGGTGGTTATATGTTCCAAACATACTAGAACATCCAAGATTACGTGAGGAAATCCTTCACGAGGCCCATTACTCAAGGTTTACAGTGGCTTGGGCTTCGTAAAACTTTATCATGAAGCATACCAATCTTACTTGTGTCTGGGGCTAAAGAAAGTTGTTCTCAATAACCTGTTGAAATGTTTTGTCTATCAGTGGGTCAAGATCGAGCACTAAAGACCAAGAGGACTTCTACAACCATTACTACCTCCTAAGTTGAAGTGGGATTGGATCGCGTGTGACTTCATGACTCGTCTGTTGCATTTTGTTCCTGACTCACATAGCTTTGCATCCATAAACATTTTGTGTATATCCTGCTATTCTATCATGCCTTGATCATAATAGAAATGTCATGTATAAGCTACTTCGCTTGTATTCTTGATTTGTGAGGCTACTTGTGTGATTATTGTATCCATGTGTAGTTAGCTATTATGTAGATGCTCTTGCTCATGTGTAGTTATAGGGATGAGCTATATCTATATAAAGTTTCATACTAAAATGACATCACTAAAGGCATGAACATCATGAGTAATCAAGGACTACACACAATGTTTTGTGAGGGACCGTGTTAATGGTCAAATTAGGGTAAGTGAAACCAACTACTAAGAAACCTTCTAAATTCCTAAGAAAATTAAGCTAAGTTATACTTCGTGTATAATTGAAATTCATTTTTCTAGAATGTGTAGAGAAGAGGAGTTTAACCCTAATCTCTATCATTATTTGTAAAATTTGGTTAATATAGTTGGATGCAAAATTCCTCGGACATCATATTATGAACATTTAAGGCACATGCTAAATTTAAAACCTATGAGATATCTTTAAAGCTCATTAGTAATTTTCTTCCCATCCTATGTAGGACCAGTTTCAAAATTCCTAAGATTTTGACCCATGATCTGTGGTTTCCTTAGGATGACCTAAATATCCCCTAGGCCCAATTTTTTTAGAGGCTAGGCCCATTGTATTGGAAGCACAAAAGAATTATCTGTAGAATTTAGGCTCACTAGAAGCCCATGAACCAAACCCACTAATTTAGTTGTGTATCCTAGCCTATGAAATTTATAAATAGTCCATTAAATAGATGTACTTCGAAACTCAATATGCCCATAGGTCGGGCCCACTATAAAAGTAGGTATATACCTTAGTCTATTAGCAATAAGACCACCAATTTTCGGTCCAATTAGAGCCCAATGTGGTTAGAAAATTCGTCCAAATTCGGCAGACCTAGGAACTCCAGATTTATTTAATTAGGGTTTGGTTAAATTAATACTTAATGACCTAAGACTTTTTACCATAATTAAAAAACTTAATAGTAGTTAGGGTGCAATTAATTAGCTTAATTAAGGTGTTTTAGTTTAGTCATGTATTGTTGTATGATTCCAAGGTTTGCCTTCGGTTGTGTACCTTAGAGTTTGATTAGTTCATCTCATTCTAGGACACGCAAAGTGCGCTTGCCATGCTAGGTCGATGAGCTCTATTTACCAGGTCTATAGGTTTACCTATGCTTGAAGTCTTTGCTTGACTCAATGATTGAGGTTTAGCTGTAGTTATTTTGTTAGGATGATATTAGTGGTATTTTATCGGATCAAACTATGACTAGGCCATCTAGCCGAGCTTTTTCAATGTTTAACAAAAATTCAAGGTTGAGATTACTTTATATTTTTGAACTTATAAGATCTAATCAAGTATACTATGAATTCCCTACCCAAGCCTTATAAGTATGTATATGAGGGGTTTCATCTTTGCGACTTGAGATTTAAGTAGATACAAATAATGTGTAAGTACCGCTCCTACCTAGAGTAGTACAGTATGGGTCTTAGGTGCTTATGGGTGTGTTAACCAATTATTATATTATTTCCTAACCATTGCCATGTAGGGTGTTATACCCTGGATCAAATGTAATAAGTCTTCTAGAGGGTGCTAAGCCAAATGTCTTGAAATTGATGAGGGGCTATACCAGGTACACAAAACCCCTATTTTGCAATATTGTGGCTTGTTGAAGAAATGTGGATTAAAGGAGCACATGGCTAATACTCTTTGAAGAGTCCACATGAAGACTAGATGTTAGGGTATGTACCTGAGGATCGCTACGGTCAATGTTTTAAATTTTCTTCTATGTTAAGGGTATGTGGAACAACAGGTAACTACAACCCTCATATAACTTCCAACATCATGTCATTACGTAATAAGTTACATAAAAATCAAGGATGAAACCTAAGTATAAGAACCAGCTCATTCATATAATTAAAACTCAACTTCTTTGTTGTAGCGGGGGTGCATCTCTTCTACAATACAGAGCAATCATTGCATCTTTTAAAGTTAGTATCTTAGTTATAGTGGGGATGTGCCTCCTATAAAACTTGGAGCTAGTATATTGGCATGTTTAAAGCCCTCCCTATAGTGCATGATGTAAACATGCATACAATTGTTGCCCCACGCAAGTTCCTTCATCTTAAATCTCCTAGAGGTTTAAGATCTACTTCGGTAATGTTAATTAGATTTTAGTTAGTTTGACGAGTAGTTTGCCAAGTTTATCATCATGATTCGGTTCAGCATTAGGTCGAATCGTGGTGTTACAGTTGGTCTTGTCGGGCAAGAATATGGACATCTCCGGCAGGGGACCTGATTGGCGGTGAGTCACTGAGACTTTGGGCTCGCAATAGTGAATCAAAGGTGTCAAATCGGCAGTAGTGACGCTTGGTTCTGGTGACAACATGTCCGGTCACGGTTTGAGTTTTAAACAAATAAATTTCCCAATTTGTTCGGTTACTGAATGACTAACCGATTTTCAACCGTTTGCCATTTTGTTGTGAAAATAAAATTTTCTTCATACATTCGGCCAATCAAACTCTCAACGGATCACTAGTAGAACTCTGGAAAATCGAGACTGAAGCAAAATGTTGGATTTTCCAATTCCTTAACTTCATTTTGAGTATGTTTAGAGTATTTGGAAGAACACTTTAAAGATTGTAGCTTGTCTCAAGCATGATAAAAAATATTTTAAAAATTCCTCCAATTTACATATGTATTTACAAGAAATTGAAAACTATACAAACTTATTGATATCCAATAAAATTTTTCAACAAGCGGGGTTGTAAAATCATTGAAGTCAAATTTATACCTTTTGTAAAATCATTTGAAAACTGTACATATGTAATTAAAGTGGATCAAGTTGTTAAGAAGTTAAAACCATTCTTGAGTTTTGGTACCTTTGGAATCCACCTAGCTTTTCCCCTTTGGACAAGGGATCTCCACCTACATCTCCATTGCATGCCTCAAATTTTGCCACAATAGTGACAAGTACTTAAAGTGTGGAAGATGATTGCATGTTGACATGGCTTCTTCCCTTTCTTTGGGGCATGTCTTTGCTTCTCCATTGTCCTAGGGGCATATTGCACCATTTTTTCTTTCCTAAGGGCTTGAGTGCGCTTCTTCATTCGAACAAGCATGAGCTTCTTTCTGTCAGAAGTGCTTGCCTCTCATGTAAAGTCCTCACTAAGTGGAATAAAGGCTTTGACAAATCAGAGGAGCATGTTGAATTTTATATTGTGCTTATGTCCCCATAATTCCAGCATAGAGGGCTCTTACTTTTTCGAAGCATGCTTGTGAGCTTGTGAGAAGCACTAGCATCTTGTTGAAGTCCCTATCCTTCGAAGCGAGTTCTTTTTGGAACTTCTCCTCTCTTGCCTTGGCATGTGTGGGCTCCAACTCCGTGCATTTGAGTTTCTCCTCAAGGGCTTCTTTCTCTTCTTGGCCATACATATTGATCCTTATATGGCCATACATATTGATCTTCTATAGCAAGCATGAGCTCTTTGAAGGCTCTTTCAAAGTCTTCTTCCCTTTCTTCTTCTATGGCCATGAAGTAAAATTCTCCAAAGCTATCTTCACTCCCTTCGTCTTCTGATTCCATGGTAGCTTGGGGAACCTTCTTTTGCTTAGGGTCTTGATCCTTATTCTTGGTTGGACACTCACGCATCACATTGTCCAAACCCTTAGCATTTGTAGTATTGGATCTTGTCTTTTGGGGTTCCTCCTTCTTTTCCTTGGACTTCATCTCCTTTCTTTCTTCCACTTGTGTTATTGAGGTGTTGGCTCCTGTCTTCTTCTTGAAGAACTTCTTGAACTTTCTTGTCAGTAGAGCCATCTCATCATCTAGGTCCTCATCTTCTTCTTGCATGCAGATCCTTAGGGCCAAATCCTTCTTCTTCTTCTGTTGGTCTCCATCTCCTCCTTGTTTGTTTGCAATGTGTGCTCATGAATGATGTGAGAACCAAGAAGCTCCTCCATGGTCATGGTGGCAAGGTCTTTTGCTTCCTCAATTGCCTATCACTTTGGGCCTCCATTTTTTTTTGGAAGAGATAGAAGAAGCTTGCGGTTGAGCATTGCCTATTCAATAGTCTTCCCATGCTCTTTGAGACTGAGCACAATATCATTAAACCTATTATACATTGCATTTATGTTATCATTTTCCTCCATCTTAAAGACCTTATATCAATGAGTTAGGAGGCTAATCTTATATTTTTTTACTTGAGAGGTTCCCTTATGTGTAACTTCAAGTAAATCCCATATTTCCTTTGGGTAGTGAAAAGGGAGACCTTGTTAAATTCTATCTCATTCAAGGCACAATACAAGGCATTCATATCCTTTGCATTGATAGTATGCACCTTCTTCTCTTGTTGGCTCCAAGAATCCTTATTGAGAAGGGGATCATGGAGACCAAACAGTATAATTTACCAAACTTTAGAATCAATAGAGGATAAGAAAATTCTCATTCACGTCTTCCAATATTTGCCATTGGATCCATTGAAGTAGGATGGTCTTGTAGTGGAAAGCCTTTGGTTTGTTTTGTCTTGTTATCCATCCTCTCCTAACCAAAACTTTGATATCAATTAAAGGTGCACACCAAATGTGGTAGAGAATTAACTACAAATACATAGTGTAAATAGGCAGATCCCACAATCTTTAGGGTCCTTATATAGATCTCATGAATGAACAACAATGCTTAAACAGTTTAAGCATAAGTACATGATAAGCAAGTAAGCGCAAATGAAGTAAGACAGACAAATAGACATTATGAACTCAAGTAATAGTGTGTATGTGTGAGGCAAAATGAGCTCTGACCTAAATTGCTACTCTTTTGATGAACAAGACAAAACATACAAGTAGTCAAATGACCTAGAACTTGAGGGTACTTAACTCCCAATAGCTATGAAGTCAAACATAAGGGAGTTAAGCAAGTGTGCAAACTGAAAGAATAGGATCAAGGATAGAACTCTTGTAACACCCCGTTTCGGCTCACCCGCGAACCGACCCGGAAATGTCACCGGCGACCGAACCGTTTCGGCTCACCCGCGAACCGACCGAACCGTTTCGACTGTACGACGTCGGCGGCGGCGACAAGCACGAGGGGCGGCGAGGGTTTGGGTGAGAATGGTCGGGGAAGAAGAAAACTCACTCTAGTGGCAGATTCGTAAATACGTATTGACTCGATTCCTACTCGAGTCAAAATAATAGCTAGTTCATAATAAATTCTAAAAAAAATCTAGAAAAATATGGAAAAATTCTATAAAATAAAACAAACACAATAACATCCAAATGACATGCTCTATAACTAATAACCCACCCGAATATAATCAAACGCGTCCTAATGCGTTATTCAGCCTAAAACTATTCTACGATCAAATAAAAATAACAATCAATACTGCATACCTCAACATACTTGATAACCCATTTTTCATCATCTTTTAGGCGTTATCATCGTACATTTGAGCATACATGACCCTCATCGCTCATAACTCACAGCTGGCCTCAACTCAGCTCGCGGTCCATGAAGCTGACTCGATTCGAACCGACGGTTGAACCGACTGGTTCACTCCCGTAAAACTCTGGCTCGAGTCACGGGTTTTGCAACCTTCCCTCCTTAGAAAAATTTCGTCCTCGAAATTTTAACTAAGGAAGTTTCAACCATGTTCCTCATCTAAATGTACATGTTGGCGTAGTATCTGGTTGTGAAGCTGGTTGCTCGAACAACTCCGGGTATCACTTCCTCATCTCATCTTCTCGTTCCCACGTAGCTTCTTCAACTCCTCGTCGGGTCCATTGCACTCGTACTAGGGGAACTTCTTTTCTTCAGAGAATCTTCACTCTTCGGTCCAGGATTTGGACTGCATCCTCTGGGTACGTCAGGTCCGGTTGCAGCTCTACCTCTTTGAAGCTGACAACATGAGAGTTGTCAGGGTGATACTTCTTCAACATTGACACGTGGATGACATCATGCACAATTGATAGGTGAGGAGGCAATGCTAGCCTATATGCCACTGGTCCAATGCGCTCAATCACGTCAAAGGGTCCAATATAGCGTAGACTGAGTTTCCCTCGCGCCCCGATTCTCATGTTTCCCTTAGTCGGAGAGACCTTCAGGAGAACGTGATCTCCTAACGTGAAATGAACCTCACGTCTACGCTGATCTGCGTAACTCTTTTGTCTATGTTGAGCTGACCTCATTCTTCTTCTAATCCTCATTACCACCTCTTATGTCTGCTGGATCATTTCTGGCCCAACTATTACTGGTTCGCTGCCCTGCACCCAACACACTGGGGATCTGCATGGTCTACCGTACAGTTCTTCGAACGGTGCCATTCCAATCGTGGCCTGATAGCTGTTATTGTAGGAGAATTCCACCAGAGGTAGGTGTTCTTCCGAACTCCCTCCGAAATCCAGGATACATGTGTGAAGCAAGTCTTCCAGGGTCTGTATGGTTCTTTCCGTCTGTCCATCTGTTTGAGGATGGAAAGCTATGCTGAATCTCGATTCTGTGCCCATAGCTGCCTGAAAGGCCTTCCAAAATCGTGATGTGAACCTCGGATCCCTGTCTGATATGATCTCGCGCGGTACGCCATGTAAGCTGACTATCTGATCTCTATACAGCGTAGCCAATGTGGTCAGTGGGTAATCCATCCTGATTGGTATGAAGTGTACGCTCTTTGTAAGTCGATCCACTATGACCCATATAGCATCCTTTTGTTGGCGGGTCTTAGGTAAACCAACTACAAAGTCGTAAGCTATACTCTCCCACTTCCACTCTGGGGTTTCCAACGGTTGTAGCATTCCACCTGGACGTACGTGCTCAGCGTTCACTTGCTGGTATACCAAACATCTAGCCACTGTATCTATACTTCTCTCTTCATTCCTGGCCACCAATAGGTTCGTCGGACATCGTGGTACATCTTCACTCCACCTGGGTGTCCTGAGCATCTCGACGTGTGAGCTTCGTGAAGAATAGTACTTCGAAGTCCAGGATACTCTGGAACATTAGGCACGAATAGTCGGCCTCTCAATCTGACTAATCCGTCTGTATCCCTGGCCAATTCCTGATGTGTTCCATGTTCCAACCATTGCTTCAACTGCGGATCTGCCTCCTGTGCAATCCGAATCTGCTCAAGCACGCTTGGTTGAATCGTAAGTCACGCCATCATCCCAACTAACTATCTCTGGCTCGTAGTGTGCTCGGTCACTGACAATGCTGCAAATCCTGTGGTGTACAAGAATCCTGGCTTCCTGCTCAATGCATCGGCTACCACATTCGCTTTGCCCTCATGGTATGCTATGCCGACCTCGTAATCAGCTAGCATCTCCAACCATCTCCTCTGTTTGCTATTTAGATCCTTCTGCGTGAAGATATATTTTAGACTCTGGTGATCAGTTAGAAGTCTGAAAGATGTCCCATATAGATAGTGCCTCCATATTCTGAGAGCGAATATGAGTGCAGCAAGCTCTAGGTCATGAGTAGGATAGTTACGCTCATGCACCTTGAGCTGACGAGATGCATAAGCAATAACCTTATCCTTCTTCATCAAAACACAACCTAAGCCAATCCCTGAGGCATCAGTATACACTACAAAATCCTCATGTCCCTCAGGCAATGCGAGGATAGGCGCCGAAGTCAACCTCTCCTTTAGCATCTTGAAACTCCGCTCACATTCGTCTGTCCATATGAACCGTTCCTCTTTCCTAGTCAGTTGCGTCAGAGGGGCTGCTATGGAAGAGAAGCCCTGAATGAACCGTCTGTAGTATCCAACCAATCCCAGAAAACTCCGAACCTCCGTAGGTGTCTTCGGTTGTTTCCACTGCACTACTGCCTCTATCTTAGCTGGATCCACTGAGATGTTTGATGTTGAGATGATGTGGCCAAGAAAATTCACCTCTAACAACCAGAAACTGCACTTCAAAAATTTCCCATACAACCTATGCTCTCTCAGTGTTTGCAACACAATCCTGCAGGTGTTGCGCATGTTCTTCCTTAGATGAAGAATATACCAGTATGTCATCCACAAAGACGATCACAAACTGATCCAAGTACTGATTGAACACTCGGTTCATCAAGTCCATAAATGTTGCTGGAGCATTGGTCAATCCAAACGGCATGACCAGAAACTCGTAGTGTCCATATCTCGTCCTGAATGCAGTCTTTGGGATGTCTTCTGCTCTAATCCTTAGTTGGTAGTATCCTGATCTCAAATCAATCTTCGAAAAGATAACTGCTAAGCTCAACTGGTCAAATAAATCATCACTACGAGGAAGAGGGTATCTATTCTTAACCGTTGCATGGTTTAGCATCCTGTAATCTATGCATAACCGCATGCTTCCATCCTTCTTCCTCACAAATAACACCGGTGCGCCCCAAGGGGAAACGCTCGGTCTGATGAATCCTTGGTCCAACAGTGTCTGTAGCTGTTCCTTTAGTTCCTTGAGCTCCAGAGGTGTCATCCTATACGGAGCTCTCGAAATTGGGGCTGTGCCAGGCATCAACTCGATGGCAAGATCCACCTCTCTGTCTGGCGGCAATCCAGTAATCTCCTCAGGAAATACATCTGTAAATTTGCATACCACTGGAATCTCCTCTGTACTCGGTTGTTCCCCTGGTCCACTCTGCTCAGTCGAAACTAACGCTGCCATTATCAGTTCATTGCCTCTGTCCAGTTGTCTCACTGCACTCTGATAGGATATCCATCCTTGCTCCCTGTCTCGGTCCTGACCTTGGAAGAAGAAACGGCGCCTTCCATGGCGGAAAGTCACAGTCTTCCTTCGACAATCTATCACTGCTCCTTGCTTGGACATCCAATTCATCCCAAATATCACATCAAATTCTTGTAGCTTGAATAGTATCAGATCGGCTACAAGCTGTCGCTATTGAATCTCAACAGGGACATCACGCACACACTCGCCCGTAGCTATTACACTACCGGCGGGGGTGGACACTAACAGTGAATGTCCTAACTCCTCTATCTTATATCCTATCCTATTAGTGTGCATGTACGAAATGAAGGAGTGCGTACATCCAGAATCAAACAAGACACGTGCAGGTACAAGGCCTATGGAAAGCGTACCTTTTCACGATCGTTGTATCCTCAAGGGCCTCTGCTACGGTGGCTGCGTACATCCTTGCTGGTTGCTGCTGCTCTAGTGCAGATGGTGCGGCCTGATTCTGAGCTAACTATGGCTGTGGTTGTGCCCTACCCATCTGCTTCCTAGTCTGTCCTGCAGCCATGTACCCTCTCTGATTTGGTCCCCTTTGCTGCTGCCTCAGTGGTTGTTGGTCCCCACCTCGCTGGCCTTGTCCATGGCCCTGTTGGCCTCTCTGCTGTGACTGCTGCTGGGGAGCTGGAAGTGCAAGTCTCTGCTGAGGCGCTGGGAGTGTCAACTGCTGGCTCTGGCTAGTCGGACACGTTGCAGCCCTATGTCCCGGTTGACCACAACTGTAACAGGCCCTAGTGACTCCTCTGCACTCTGCGGCCCTGTGTCCTGGCTGACCCTAATGCCTACTCTGCACTCTGCGGCTCGATGCCCTGGCTGACCGCAGTTGTAGCATACAATTCTGCTTGCTCTGCACTCTCCCCAATGATGGCGTTGGCAACTCTGACAGAATGGGGTTCTGTTGCCCTGTACCTGGCCATCCATGGCTCTCATGGCTACTGGCGCATCTACACGTCGTCTCTGCTGTGCCCCCTGTTCTGGCTTATATGGCCTCGGATGTTGCTGCCTCTGGTTGACATCTCGACGTGGTCGTGTAGCTATCACCCGCTTTGCTTCACCTGCAGCTCTCACTACGTCACCGAGGATAGTAAACTTCCTATCCAAGTATGCCATCCGAATCTCATGATGGAGGCCTTCATAGAAGCGCTCTATTCTTCTTCCTTCGGTTGGAACCAAATCTGGTGCAAATCTCTCCAACGCTCTAAACCTCGTCTCATACTGTACTACTGTCATAGGCCCTTGCCTCAACATCTAGAACTCTTGTTCCTTCCTTCTCCTAACATCTGGTGGAAAATACTTTCCATCGAATTCCACTCTGAATTCCTCCCAAGTGATGTCCTGAGACTGGCGATGAGCAAATACAGAATTCTGCACCGAACTCCACCATATCCTCGCTTCGTCTTGGAATGCTCCTGTGACGACGCGCACTCTGTGTTCTACGGGGCATGCCATACTATCAAACACTCCTATGGCCGACAATATCCATAGAAATGCCTCCTCAGCATCCAACTTCCCAAAGAAAGGTCGTCCGCCATTCTTCACGAATCTCTCATATTGCCACAATTCCAAACTCCTCACGTCTACAGATCTATTTGATCCCTCTGCTTGCTCATAATGAGGAATCTGTGATCCCGTACCAACTGGTACACTGTCACCTCTGACTGCTCCACTCCCCCTACGGTTTGCCCACTGCCTGCTATCGCAGGTCCACCGGCGTCCTGTCTCATCCTTGCCTGAAGTGGGGCAACCAGAGGAGCTGTTGCGGGGGTAGCTCCCTGTTGCAGCGGTGGAAGAGGAGGCGACGGCGGAGGGCCCATGGGCGCTACTGGCTCTCCTTGCGCCTCTTCATCCACGGCTGGTCTCTTCTCTGCTCTAGCCACTGATAGAGCTATCTGTCTGAGCTCTCTCCTAAATTCCTCCTGATTCTGCTGCATTTGTATCTGAACATCAACTAGCCTAGCTATCTGCAGCATCCCTTTCCTGTCGACTACTCCCACTGCGGTGACTGTCGTGTCGACTGTCTCGGCGATGGCTCTCCGTACAACGACTAGCTGATACCAGTACACTCGTCTCTGTTGGTGGCATGGTGGTCCTAGGTCGACTGGAAGCTGTGTCACTGTGACCTTGGTCGGGACTATCCTGTCTGACTACTAGAGGCGATGGGGTCCTGATCTGCATTCGACGGGTCTGTGTCACCATCCTGCTAGTAGTTCCTGCTCTAGTCTACTCGCCTATCACACTACCGATTTGTAAGGAAATCTACAATCAAAAACATTAAAACAGAAAAATACCTGTCGGAACAGCTCGGAGCAGCTTTGGCACACATGTAACCTATAATGCATCTATCATCTCAATCAACCAAGGGTTAGCTCTGATACCACTATTGGTATTAGAGAACATATGCCAAGAGTTGGCCCTATATCAGAGAACATATGCCAAGAGTTGGCTCTGATACCACTATTGTAACACCCCGTTTCGGCTCACCCGCGAACCGACCCAGAAATGTCACCGGCGATCGAACCGTTCGTTAATCTACTAGATTTGGTTAAGCCGACCCGGATCTACTCTCGGCGTCTCAAGATGGAGATGCAAATATGAAATGCATGAATGAGAACGATTGGGTTCTAACGTGGTCCTACATGCATGATATGATGTACAAGCAAAAACAAGACAAAATAATAAATGAGAAACCAAAAGAAAATATATACTATTTTATGAAAATACAATAACACATAATAATCTACCATGACATTCAATCATTATCTCATTCGTTTTTACCTGAGCCGAGTCTGAACTCCAAGGCTCCCTACTCATTCATATTTATCAGTTTGTTTTATAACAGGCAATTCATCAAGACAAAACAATGTAATAATCATTCACACAGCATTAAACAACCATCATTATACATTACACGCGGTAGGTACATGTGTGCGCGGTTCCGTGCTGCTCCTCCGCAGTCCCGACAGCTTTCATCGCTCGCATTCCTCACCTACATATATATAGAAAACCGTCAATAACGAGTGTTACCGGCCCGGAAAATAACTAATATCAATCTGGCACAGGAGAGCAAACTCTCCTGTTGAATCAAAACCATATACTTCTTCAAGAACTCTCATCAGGGCACATACGGGAGCCGATTGGGTCTCTAACAGAGTCCTACATGCATGCTATGATGTACAAGCAAAATAAGACAAAACAACAAATGAAAAACCAAAAGAAAATATATATTATTTTATGAAAATACGATAACACCTAACAATCTACCATGACATTAAATCATTATCTCATTCGTTTTTACCCAAGCCGAGTCTGAACTCCAAGGCTCCCTACTAAGTCATATTTATCAGTTTGTTTCATAACAAGTAATTCATTCAAGACAAAAACATTGTAATAATCATTCACACAGCATTAAACAACCATCATTATACATTACACGCGGTAAGTACATGTGTGCGCGGTTCCGTGTTGCTCCTCCGCAGTCCCGACAGCTTTCATCGCTCGCATTCCTCACCTACATATATATAGAAAAACCGTCAATAACGAGTGTTACCGGCCCGGAAAATAACTAATATCAATCTGGCACAGGAGAGCAAACTCTCCTGTTGAATCAAAACCATATACTTCTTCAAGAACTCTCATCAGGGCACATACCGGAGCCGTCACCGTCGGGCCGTCGCCCTCGGGTCGACAGCATCCCCCTATCTTTCTCATTCTCATACCTTGGTCATTTCTCTATCGCTTCTCGCATCAAATTTCTTTCCTTAACGCCCTCTGCACCTTCCATATTACTCCTGGCCTTGAGCACAAAGGCCGAGCACTCTCAGGCAGTCGCCTTCAGTACCCTTTGAACCACAAGTCTAGACATGCGCTGCATTGCAGTACCCGTAAACCTCCACACTTCTCCGGGTTTGAGGAACTCAAAGGTGGAGTTGTCCGAATCCTTCGGGAACGAAGTGGGTTCTCCCCAGCTCCAGAGCCCACTCTTCCGGGCACACGCCCTATCTGAAGACGTGGCCGCAAGTAACCCTCATTCCATCTCTCATCGAAAACACAAAAACTATATATATATAGGCCTGGGTTGGGATTTATACAATAAGCCCGAAGGCAACTTGAGCTGGATCATGAAGTTCTAAAAAAACTCAAGGGATCTCATCCTCGAGGGTTATTAATCCGAAAAAGAACTGTTGGCTAAATGGCCCGAGTTAAGTGGGATCCGATAAAATGCCACTTAACTCGTCCTGCACATGATAAATCAAATACACAATGGAGTAGCGTAAAAATAGAGAACGAGTCCTAAACGGACCTGGTAGAAGCTCCAAACGGGTCCACGCGCCTAGGCGGCGAGCTCCTACACTGTACCTACACAATCAAGCTAAAAACTAACGCCCCCGCATGATGAATCACACATCCTATAGCATGCACACACAATCAACACAATCACGCATCAATCAACACACATCAACCTATATCAATTCTAGCAAGTCTACTTAGGCTAGTTTGCATTAGATCATGATCATTACCTAGTTACCCTAATTAGTTTCTTAGTCTCCATTTTTAACACCACTCAATCAAACAAATTTCATATTTTATCCTTAATCAAATCTACATTTATACATATTATTATAACACACAATTCACCAATCCTAGCATGCAGTTCTAATAATCAATACTTTCAAATAATTAAGTTAAAATAAATTATACCTCGCGTTGTCGAAAATCGGCGACGGCTAGGGTTTCCGTTTCGTGGCTCGAAACTCGAATTCGGCACCTAGCGGCGTCCGAAGTCCGATCAGATTGGACCGGGTGCGTTCGGCGGGTGATCCGGTGAATTTCCCACGAATCCAATTTTCGCGGTTCCAGCGGTTTTCCGGCGAGTGTCGGCGGTTTTCCGGCGGATTCGGCGGTTTTCCGGCGACGATTCGGGACGGGGCAATCAAGGGGTCTATCGGCACTAGCTCGACGAGCTTGGTCCGATGGTGGTGTCAAACAAGGCAGCCGAGGCGGCGATGGCCGTCGACGACGGTGTCGAAAATGGGCGGCGGTGGTGGCGTGCTCCAATCGGGGCTACGGCCGGCCTCGACGGCGGTCGGGATGGTGGGGGAAACGTCGGCGACGGCGAGGGGGTGGTCGTCGGGGATACAGTGGCGGCGGCGCGTCCCGGACGGCGGCGGAATCCGGCTCGGAGTGGCGGCGGCCGAGGTGGTTTCGTGGGGCGATTCCGGCGTTGTGGCGACGAGATGGTGGCCGGGGTGGGTCGTGGCGGCACGGCGACTGCACGGCGGGGCGGGGCGGCGTTGATCGGCGGCTGTATGACGTCGGCGGTGGCGACAAGTACGAGGGGCGGCGAGGGTTTGGGTGAGAATGGTCAGGGAAGAAGAAAACTCACTCTAGTGGCAGATTCGTAAATACGTATTGACTCGATTCCTATTCGAGTCAAAATAATAGCTAGTTCATAATAAATTCTAAAAAAATCTAGAAGAATATGGAAAAATTCTATAAAATAAAACAAACACAATAACATCCAAATGACATGCTCTATAACTAATAACCCACCCGAATATAATCAAACGCGTCCTAATGCGTTATTCAGCCTAAAACTATTCTACGATCAAATAAAAATAACAATCAATACTGCATACCTCAACATACTTGATAACCCATTTTTCATCATCTTTTAGGCGTTATCATCGTACATTTGAGCATACATGACCCTCATCGCTCATAACTCACAGCTGGCCTCAACTCAGCTCGCGGTCCATGAAGCTGACTCGATTCGAACCGACGGTTGAACCGACTGGTTCACTCCCGTAAAACTCTGGCTCGAGTTACGGGTTTTACAACTCTAATACCAAAGCACAAGATATGATTATTAGAGTTCAAAATAATTATATCTAATCTTACGAAACCGATCATAAACTATAAAGAGAATTATAATATGATTGTTAACCGAATAAATTGAGTATAACTCTAGCAAAATTAACAAAGGATCTATTAACAAATTTGTAGCCTATCTCATGTGTTGGCAAACTTGTCGAATCATACACAAGATGCGAAACAAATAAGTTAAATTGAATTATATCATAAGAAGTGAGGTAAGATATACAAATACAAAGATTTTTGAAGAGTTTCCCAATTGGTGCATTTTTTCTTCTACACCACCATTTTCTACGGTTGCGCAGGTCTTCTACACTTCACTATTGCCAAACCAAATGAGTGTTACATCATACGTGCATAACCACTTGTCCATTACCAAGCAAGATCCAAGTGCTTCACAAGCTATTTGTCCTTCACCAATCACCACTCCACATCCAGAGTATCACACGACCATTAGTGCAAGCACACAACAACCACATACACTAACACAACCAATTGGTTTAGAATTGGCCCTTTCAAGATCAACAAGATCTTTTAAAATATAATCACTCAAAAGATACAAGTACAATAATCCATTGCAGAACTCTCTATTGAATCTAAAAATTGAGAGATTGGCAAATGTAACTTTATCAAAGCATACCTAATCCAAAATCCCAATTCTAAATCTTTTTTCTTTTCTTCTTTTGATTATACCATTGAAGCTCCAGCCTTTTTCAATAGACTAAGCCTCCTATTTATAGTCCAATAGTCCATAGCTTGTCTAAGGCTACCAACCATTTGAGTTATTAATGCTGAGTAGGCTCATCCAAACTCCCACACAAGTTGCTCACTCTAGTTCAAATTCAAATAACTCCAAAGCTTTAGGCTACCTAGAAATTATCCTTTTAGACAATTTGGTCTTCAAGGTTCTACTGAAGTCTAGCTCTTGTCCAAGTCCAATTCCAAGATTTGAAGACATCAAGACTGAAATCAACTCTTAAATATATTTACCATAACATGTTCAAGTTTAAGTCTCCTAAACTTGTCCACGATGAGTCCACCATAGTTTTCTTAGATTTCCACCACTCCATTCAAATTCAAATTCCACACATTGAATAAACCACATTTCCCAAGGAAGTCTTCAATGTTGTGGTTGAGCCTTTTGAGCCATTGGTGAAGTCCTAATGTCCACACCAAAGTTTACACTAATATCCATTAATGAAGTGTTTGAATGGTTGAGCCTCTTGTAGGTGAACAAGTCTTCCTGTCCAAATTGCTTTCCTCAAATCTTGAGATCCATGTTCAAGTCCGAATATTAAAACCAAACTCCAAGTTCTAATTTTGGTTGTCCATAAGTAATGTTGTCCCATCTTGTGTCTAAACTCATAAGTTGATGTCCACACATGTTCATAACTTATGTCAAGCCTCATCTTCAACATGACTTGGCTGGACTCTTAAGTTGAGTTTTAGTATCAAAATAAGATAATTTCATAAGCTCCTAAGCTATAGGCTTAACAATCTACTCTTTTTCAGTAATGAAAACTTAACTTAGCTTTTTGTCTTCAATGAAACATTTTCTAAAGAAAGGATCATGTCTACATTACTTCAATCTTCACTTAGAGATACAATTTTGTTCTAATTCATTAAGAATCAACTTACAAAAATATTCATGATTCAAGACATGAATTATGTTTCATCACTAAAATCCAATTGTCAACAAGTCTAAGTCTTAAAAATCTCTCCTTTTTTATGATGACAACAAATGTAACTTGTAACAAGGTTTTAGGCTAATCCTTATGAAACATTTGCACAATACTCCCCCTTGAAGTAGTCTTTCCATTGATCAAGAACAACTTTTTGAGCTCTCCCCCTCGTTTGGACCTAGGTGAGTTGAGCTCTTCTTCCTAAATCGGTAAGCTCACTCTGCCTATTCTAGCAAAAGAGATGAAATCTAAATTATAATCGGATCACATCGGCACACAAAATGAGGCAACGCCTCCCAACATGCATGACTCAGAAGACTTACTTAACTTAGTTATCTTTCTTAATAAAATATTAAACCTCATTAGGTAACTATAATTAAGGCATATTGTTTCAAGTATACAGTGAAAAGTCTCACTTAGGTTTTTATTGTCAAACTTAACACCAGCCAAATAGTGTTCAAATGGGCTGCAATTTAGACCAATGGGCCCAGTAATTCTAAGGGTTTGTTATAAATACTACTAAGTGTTAGGCCATCGGCTACCATGGTAAACAAGGCCCACTAAGGTCGGGGCTAATGTGCTTAGAACATTGTTCCTTGGTTGTACACTAATTTTCCTAAGTCTCCTTCATAGGCTTGGAGACTCCAAATGGGCCTGAGTAGAAGGGTATGATTAACCAACACCGTGGGCTTTAGCCCAATAAAGGATCAGGTCCAAAGCCGAAGTAACTATCCAGAGTGGGTTCATGAATGGTAAGCTTTGGCCAAGGCCTTTCTGGATCTGAAAGGACCTAAATGGCTCAAGAAATTTTGACCAAATTATCTACCCAACAAATGGCCATGAAATTTTATAGAGAAATGATTGGGATACAACCTAAGGCATGGGTGAAATTTTATAAATTTTATCACTCACTGTAGGTTCATCAAATTTTGTAATTACAACTTGGGAATTAATATTTTGCCTTCCATTCGTGTGCACTCCCAAAATTCGAGCTAGCTAATTTCCCAAATGAATTTTACTTAACCCAAAATTTTACATATTGATATCATACAATTATTCAGCCATTATTCAATTTTTACAGATTTTATAAAAATCATTAATGGGCTCAATTAGGAGAGCAAACTAAGAATATTACCAAGTATAATAGAAACATAACAAACACATACAATGATTAGTGGTTTTTTGGGCCTTTACTGAGGTCATTTTAGCTTAGTTTTTTAGTGAGACATAGAAAAATCCAAAAAAGAACCATGCAAAAGATGGTGAACAATGAAGACCTAAAACCGGGTGACAAAATTGGAGGTAAGTTACCGAAAGCAAGCCTTAACCTTTTGTCAATTATGACTCCCATACATCATGAAACAAGTCGAATCAAGTCGAACATGCTTCTTAAACATTAAAGTGCTACTTCTTATAAACATGACACAGGTAATAGTATGTAAAAATATGAAGTTCACGAAGAGTTATTACACCAAGATTGTGCAAACAAGTGAACAAGGCATGCTAAAAATACATAACTAATTAATTTAGCATGATAAATCATGAGCCACCTTCCAAATGCTCCTAACATACAAGGCTACATGAGACAAGTGCTGAAAAATGGAGGCATGGGACATAGATGATCACAAAAAGCTCACAGACATAGCACAACAGAGGAGATGGTTTACCTCAAACACTCCAATGGGAGGTCTCTTGGGGCTTTCGTCCCCATGACCTACTACCCTAGGCCGTAGGCTAGCTTGGAGAGGCTATGGAGGACAAGAAGAAGCCAAGGAAGGAACATGGGGTGGCTAAGAGGCGAGGGAAGTGAGAGCAAAGCAAAGGAAGGCGTGACAAGTGGAATAAGCTATAGAAAACTAGCCAGCGCAAGGGCACTGGCCAAGTGCAAGGACGTTGGCTAGCACCTTTGCGCATTTGCACTAGCTTGCAAACCTTAATCAAAATTAGCCAACACAAGAGAGTTGGTAGGGCACCTTTGCGCTGGGACCAAATCTTGTGCACTTCTGGTTTACACCATAAGTGGCTGCAGTGACCTCAAGAACCATGCCACAGATTCTAGAGGGTCTTCGATCAGTAAGAAAAAGTTCCAAATAGATGAGAACCAATCTAGACTCGCGAGAAACACAGTCCTAGACCTAACTAGACTTGACTCAAATAAAAATTTAAAATAAGAATTGAGATGGTAAAGTGTCTAGCCATGTGGCACTAAGCACCAGGGTAACTAAGGCCATGGCTTACACATACCAAACCATACATACAAACGTCACAAAAAGGGATTTCACAAGTTGCTCAAACACACTTGAGCTGACCTCTTTACAATGCACTCTCATGGATACAATCAAAAGCACCTTCGTCTACCAAACATGTGACCAAACCATCTCCCCAAGCTTCACCAATCTATTTTGAACTTTTAAGCACCACAATTGGTTTCTGAAGTTTTAAAAAGATCACCTTTGATAGATGAACATGCAATTGAATGCTTACCAAAGTCTCAAGCTTCAGCACTTCAAATTCAGAACCTTTTGTCTTCGTTTGTTGACCCATTGAGTAAAGGTTAACTAAAGTCAATTTCTATGCAGCTTCACATCAAGCCCAAGGTCTTCAGTTGTCGATTGTCTGACCAAAGGTCAGCTGAAAGTTGAAACTCCATCTTCCTTAGCCTCCACCTCTTTGCATTGATCGCCGAACCACTAACCTTACGCTTGTTGAATTCCACTTGACCTCAACACTTCAAGAGAATTTTTAGTTGATTTTGATCCAAGTTTGTTGCTTACTTTTCTTGCTCAATCTTAGAGAGTTTAAAGTGTTGCCACATCAGAAAAAGGTTCAACGGGTAGCATTGCAAACCAATGAAGGTGCTTTTTAACATCAAGTTCTCCTATAGTCTGTTGGATGACTAAGAAAGAATCACCACAAACGAAGAGATGTTTTACCTTGAAGTCAATTGCAAAAGTGAGACCAAGTAGTAAGGCTTCTTATTTGTGAGAATTATTAGTGCAAAATAATGTCAAACTATAAGCATAGAGGTGAAATTGTCCATCCAGTTCCATTTGTTCTGCATCGACACCTCTACAATGCCCAACTTTGCCTCTAAGTCCAACAGTAACACCAATGTAGTAGGTTGTCCAACATGAGAGAAATTGGTGGCACGTGAGATGGAAGTCTCAAAAACATTCTCTTGAGATGAAGGTGGAAGAACTACATCAATCTTAAGAGCCATTGTGTAGCATGTTCAGAGAGAGTAGGTTATTTCAATAAATACTTAACTGGGGTATCATAGATCACCAAGTAGATTGCATTTGTGAGAACGTAATGGTGTAGCTTTTGGGTTGTAAACATTAGCATGGAACAAGCTTTCTCAACTTTGAGTAATTCTTCTCCGTTTCGCTCATAAAATGGCTTAGTTAGTATATTGGTCTTTCCCATCCATGCTCATCTGCTTATACTAGAATGGTTGCTACCATAAAATTTGTATGGGAGACGAATAAGATGAATGGTATGTTAGGCACTAGGGCTAGAAGTGTTCAGATCTGTAGTAAATCTTCTTCAATGTTGGGGAAGAATTCCTGACACTCATCATTCCAAATAAAATTTTCTCTCTTCTTAAATATTTGTATCATGGGAATTATCTTTGCAGAAAGGTTCCAAATATGTGTTGAATGTAATTGATCTTGCACAAAAAGCTTTAAAGCTGTCAGAGAGAGGTCAGGGGTCCCATTTCATTGTTGGCTTGGAGTTTGATAGAACCAGTTTGGATTCCACGGTTGTGGACAAGAAGGCCATGAAAGTAACCAGATTACACATTGAATACATACATGCAAGGATTGAGCTTCAAGTCTGCCTACAATGTTGGAGAACTCATTATAGGGTGCCGAGCTGATCTTGGAGACCAGTGTTAGAACCATGTTTTCATGATTATGACCTTAGGTTCATAAGTAGTAATTTATAATGGATGCATGACTATGGTGGGGTTGGGAAGAGAGCTGGACATATGTATGTAATTAAATAAATGTTTGGTTGATGATCGATCAATTGTTTGGCAACTGAATGGTTTGGAAAGCTTGAAAAACTAGACATTGGAGTAAGCCAGATGGCGGGAATTGATTCCAACATGTAACACCCTATTTCAGTTCACCCGTGAACTGACTCGAAAATGTCACCAGTGACCGAACTATTTGCTAATCAATTGGATTCGGTTAAGCCAACCCAGATCTACCCTCAGTGTCTTAAGATGATGATGTCACATGCAAAACATGGATGGGATGCTTGGGTTCTAACGTTGCCCTACATGTATGTCGTGACATACAAGTAAAAACAGAACAAAAGTAATAAATGGAAATCCAAAGAAAAATATCTATTTCTATAGAAAAATGGACAGAGTTTCTCCCTAAAAGAGCAATAGGGGCCGACCAGACCACAACAAGGAGATATAAATATTTCTTCAAGATAATATAAAATATGACAATCTATCATGGTATTCAGTCATTATTGTTTCCATCTTCATCTAAGCAGAGTATGAGTTCCAAGGCTCCCTGTTTATTTACATTTATCTATTAGTTTCATAGGCAGCTTATCAAGATAAAACACAACATGATTATCATTCACACAACATACAACACCATCATTATACAATACACATGGTAGGTACATGTGTGCGCAATTCTGTGTTGCTCCTCTGCAGTTCCGTGCTCTCATTCTCAAGAAAATCTGACACAAGAAAGCTAACCCTCCTGTTGGATAAAAGCCTCATATACTTCCTCAAGAACTTTCATAAGGGCAAAAATGGGAGCCGTCGACCTCAGGCAGCAGCGTCCCTATATCATTCTCTTTCAACCACATTCTATTTCCTTGGCCATTTAAACTATCTCTTTTCGCGGGAAAATCATTCTCTTTCGTCTTATCCCTCTACATCCTCCGTGTTACTCCTGGCCCTGAGTACACAAGTACTCTCAGGCATTCACCTTCAGTACCCTTTTACACAACAATTCTAGACATTCGCTACACAGCAGTACCCATAAACCTCCACACTTCTCCGGGTTTGAGGAAATCAAATGTGGAGTTGTCAAGATCCCGCGGAAATGGAGTGGATGCTCAATAGTTCCAGAGCCCGCTATCGACTAGCACATACCCGCTCACGTACCATGGATATCAATATTTTTGGCTTTGACTGGCACTTGCCCGCTCGCATAGCACGGTTGTCAAAACTACATAGATATAGGTCTCGGTAGGGATTTATATAATTAGACCGAAGGCATTGTGAGCTAGATCTGAGTTTCGAAAACAAACTCGAGGGATCTCATCCTTGACCGTTATTAATCTGGAAATACGATCGGGTAAATGGCTTGTGTGAAGTGGGATATAATAAATCCACCACTCGACACATCCTCTTTCCTATTCTAAACAAAAACACGATAGAATGAGACAATTAATTGAGATCAAGTCCTAAACGAACCTAGCAGAAGCTCCAAGCACGTCCTCATGCTTAGGCGGCAAACATCTACTTCGTCCCTATACATCAAATCTAGAAGCTAATGCCCGCTAACTGAATGATGCATCAAACTCATCATGATATCACACTCACAATGCAATCATGATCCATCAAATAATCATCAATAGAATATCCCTAGATCACTCTATTCACACTGATTTTATTACATTTTTCTAAGCTACATTGTAGTCAATTATCACGCTCAAATTTAATTTACTTATTTAGATCACTAGCATTCATTCACTATCAATCAAATCATGCAGATTGTCACTTCATCCATAATCAGGCATTAATCACAACAATTAATCAATCCTAGAATGTTGTGCTAATAAATATCAATTTTAAATAACTAAATTAGAGGTAATTATACCTCGCATCGTTGGCAATCCGCAACAGTTATGGTTTCGCCACGCGTCTTGGTGCTCAAATTCGGTGCTTAGCAGCATCCAAAGTTCGAATAGGTTTGACTGGATGAACTTTGAGGAAGGTCTCGAAAATTCTAGCAAATCCGATTTTCCAACAAGTCCCGACGGTTTTTGGTGGGTTTCGGCAGTTTTTGGTAGCTTCCTAGCAGTTTTCTGATGACTGTTGCTAGCGGCGGCTACTGGCAGGATGGTGGTGGTATGGGATACCGTTGGAACCGGCTTCGCAAGTCCAATGCATCAACAACAACGACGTGGTCGACAAAGGTAGTAGCTCGCCGAAAATGGCAGAAACAGAGGTGGCCGGTGGGTTATGGAGATCCAGCTGATGTGGGTAGTGCTAAGCTCCACTCTCGTTGGGGATGGTCGCAAGAAGGGTTGAAGATGTCGAGGCAACCACTAGATTGTGGTAGCGACGGTTACCGATGGCGGGATCGGCAACGGGAGCGAGCACGGTCACAGCGGCTTCTTCACGTCGAGGAGGCCGGGCGGTGGCCGAAGTTGCTCAGGGTGTCACGGTGACGGCGTGGTGGTGCTTGGTGGTGTTGATAGGTGGCAGGGCGGCGTCACCGGTGGTGGCAACGACGAACAAAGGGGCGGTGAGGGTTTCGGGTGAGGAAGAGAAGTATTCGGGGGAAGGGGCGGGGTGCGGGATTTTGGGGAGAAGATGGTGTTAGGGTGTTTGGTGGCAAACTCATAAATAAAACTTGACTCTAGTCAAACTCGAGTAAAAAGTAATAACCAACTCATAATAAATCCTTAAAAAATCCAAAAAATAGAGGGAAAATTTCATAAAATATATTACACACCATAACACTACAATGACATGTTTTATAACTAATAACCCACCCAACTACCCTATTACGCGTCGTAATGAGTTATTTGGCCTAAAACTATTTCTATGATCAAATATATAAAAAATATATATTGCATACTTTTATATACTCTAAAAACTCATTTCTCATCATCTTTCCAACATTATCATCATATACTCTCATCGCTCATAACTCACGGCTGGCCGCGACTCAGCACGCAGTTCATGAAATTGACTCGACTCAAACTGACTGGTTTGCTGTAGTAAAACTCTTACTCAAGTCATGGGTTTTATAACCTTCCATCCTTAAAAAAATTTCATCCTCGAAGTTTTAACTAAGGAAGTTTCAAACTCATCCATAATCTAAAGAAAAATAATCTCTAGTAAGGTACATAGTTGTGAAGTTGATTGCTCAAATATCTCCAGGTATCACTTATTCATCTAATCTTCACATTCCCATGTAGATTCTTCAACTCCTCTTCGAGTCCACTGCACTTGCACCAGGGGGACTTCTTTCCTTTGGAGACCCTTCACTCTGAGATCCACAATCCAAACTACATCTTTCAGATATGTCAGGTCTGGTTCTAGCTCTATCTCTCTGATGCTAACATGAGAGTTGTCTGGATGGTATTTCTTTAGCATTGACTCATGGAAGACAACGTGCATAGCTGATAGGTGAGGCGGCAATGCTAGCCTATACGCCACTGGTCCATTGTGCTCAATCACGTCAAATGGTCAAATATATCCTGGACTGAGTTTCCTTCGCGTCCCTAGTCTCGTGTTTCCCTTAGTCGGAGAGACCTTTAGGAGAATGTGAGAAATGAACCTCACGTCTACCCTGACCAACTTAACATTTCTACTTGTCCTGAGCTACTCTCATTCTCCTCCTGATCCGCATCACCACTTCTTGTGTCTGTTGGATCATCTTTGGCCCAACTACTACTAGCTCGCTACCCTGTACCCAACAGACCAGGGAATGACATGGTTTGCCATATAGTGCTTCATATGGTGCCATCCCTATCGTAGCCTGACAGCTATTGTTGTAGGAGAACTAAACTAGAGGTAGGTGTTCTTCCCAATTTCCTCTAAAATCTAAAATGCATGCTTGGAACAAATCATCTAGGATCTATATACTCCTCTCGGTCTGCCCATCTGTCTGTGGGTGAAAGGCGGTGTTGAATCTCGATTCAGTGCCCATAGCTACTTGGAAAGCCTTCCAAAATCGAGACGTGAACCTCGGATCCCTGTCTGATATGATCTCTCGTGGTACTCCATGTAGCCTGTGTAACGACCCGCCATTTTTCATGATAATATTGTGGGCCTAACTGGCTAGGTGTTACTCAAAATTAAAGCAATTATGTCAAACATTATTAGAAATCATAACTTATAATAAAATCCCACAGTCTTGGACCGTTTCCCAGCAGCCACACTTATTCCTCAATTAAATAACAAAAAGGAGTCCTCATATTACTTTGCTCCATGCTCTAGTTGTCAATCATCTAATCTCGGATCTGCACACCAGCGGAGGCAATTCCACGTTAGTGATTACAACACTAAGTAGTATAATAGATAAAACAAACAAGTACATTCCACCATTTTCATATATTTATTTTAATATGCGGTGGAGCGATTCCGCTATACTCCAAAACAATGCGGAGGAGGTGTCCGCTGTGATCCGCACACCCCGGCCGTAGCCTTTTTATGGGGAGGCTACCACTACCGTCTCCAGTGCCAGTGCCTCGCACACCCCGGCCGTAGCCTTTTTGTGGGGTAGCTATCACTGCACTCGGGTGATTGCTATGCCCCGTTTGTGGGGAAGCTCTCACTACCAATTCTAGTGTCAGTGCCTCGCACACCCCGGCCGTAGCCTTTTTATGGGGAGGCTATCACTGCACTCCAGTGCCAATGCCTTGCACACCCCGGCCGTAGCCTTTTTGTGGGGCGGCTATCACTGCACTCAGGTGATCGCTATGCCCCGTTTGTGGGGAAGCTCTCACTGCCAACTCTATCTAGTGCCAGTGCCTCACACACCCCGGCCGTAGCCTTTTTATGGGGTGGCTATCACTGCACTCAGTGCCAGTGCCTCACACACCCCGGCCGTAGCCTTTTTATGGGGCGGCAATCACTGCACTCTAGTGCGATGGAGGAATCGCTGTGCCTCACTCACCCCGGCCGTAGCCTTTTTATGGGGCGGCTATCACTACTCCAAAACAATATCGATGCATTACAAGATTCACACACATAACACGACCCAGTGTCGGACTGAGTCAATTCTTTAACCTCGGTTGCACTTCGTGCATGGTGGTCGAATCTAGGCTCAGGCCGACCTAGGCTACCAACAAGGAAAATACGATGTTCTACCTATTATACGTACCTGACTTGCGGGTTCGTCCGACTGTAATCCGCTAACCCTAATATGAACGGGGCATAAAATTATACATTAGTATAATTTTACTCGCGTTGAAAATGCATGCAACTAAATATTTAATATATGCCACATTAATTAATTTATTTAATTCGATAAGGTTCAACACTTCTTTATTTAATTAATTATGCTATCGCGTAATTTCTACGCGATTATCTTTTATTGATCCATTATTTTACTTTACGAATTTATTATAAGAATAATCGTTTTATTTATCAAATATAACTTTTATATGATAAAGGTGAAGTCTCTATTAAATATTCCTCGTAACCCTTCAATTTAAGTTAATTGCTTTTAATCAGCCGATTAATTAATTACCGTTTATCGTGATCGAAATTTATTAATTTCATGTAATAATTTATAAATTTATTATTTTGACCACTTAACTCATATTCCTTTAAATTAATTATTTCAATGATTTTAACACGAGTTGGTATTATTATTATGATTTTTAACTCAACCCATATCGAGTCAACCCGAAATTACAAAACTGCCATTCTTCTTCTTCTTCTTCTTCTTCTTCTCCCGTCACCATTCTTCTCTTCACCCAAAACCAGCACCAAGCTCTTCTCTTTCGACCAAAATCTAGATCCTATCCTTCACCCATTGTCTCCCTTTCCTAGCAACCAAATTAGCAGCAACAATCAAAGGGCGACTGCACCACCACAGCGACGAACCAGCAGCCATGGCGACCTCGACCTGCTGCTATGGCGACTCAGACGTGGCCAGCAGCACCGCCCCACGCGTCCCCTTCTTCCCGCACAACAACCCAACGCCCAGAAGAAGAGAAACACTACCCTACAGCGTGGTATATGCAACTGGTGGTGACGCAAACGCCATGGTGCTGTTGCTGCAATTCAGCAGGACGTGCTACCATCCTTGGCAATTTCAGCAGGACGTGCTACCATTCTTGGCTGTAAATTCTATGAAATCTCACCTTTAATTACTACAACATGAGTAAGGACGTTGATGCAGCAACTGATTAGCAAAAGATTATGACTTGTTGCTGTAATTAATCACAAACACACAAGAATTGCTGCACGGCAGCAACTTATGTTCGTGGGTGAATTCCTGGTTCTAATCCAGTTACATCCTCCCTTTTTCTTGTTGATTTCAGGTCTTAGTTTCCATGATTATCTTGTATTATAATCTTTGATCATATGTATGCATGCAAACTAAGAAGAAGAGAGGAAGAAACTTACCAAAACAATGGGGAAGCCGGCGTTTGTCCAAGGAGCTTATGTGCATGACGCCCCCCCCTCCTTCTCCTTATAAAATGAAAGAAGGCCTAGGGTTTATGAAAACACACTTCGTTGCCGGGTAAATGGGTAAGTGATACGGTTCACTTTACTAGTTTAAACGGTTAAATGGTATGGTTTACTTAACCAGGTAAAAATACTTAACCGGTTAACTAATACTTTCCACTTGACCGGGTAATTGATAATTAACCGGGTAGCGGGTAAATAATTTAAATAAATTCATGGATACCAACGTTCGATCCCACCGCGTCGAATATATACATATATATATTTATTTAATTTTTTTTCCGGGTCTTTACAGCCTGACTATCTGGTCTTTGTACAGTGTGGCCAAAGTGGTCAGTGGGTAATCCATCCTGATTGGTATGAAATGTGCGCTCTTTGTGAGTCGATCTACTATGACCCATATTGTATCCTTTTGTGGGCAGGTCTTCGATAAATCGACTACAAAGTCATACATTATACTCTCCCACTTCTACTCTAGCACTTCCAATGGCTATAGCATTCCACCTGGGCGTACATGTTCAGATTTCACTTGTTGGCACACTAATCATCTAGCAACTGTGTTGTATACCTCTCTCTTCATTCCTAACTACCAATATGTTCATCAGACATTGTGGTCCATTTTCACTCCACCTGAATGCATTGAGCATCTCGACGTGTGAGCTTCGTGAAGAATCATACGTCAAAGTCTAGGATACTCTGGAACATATGGCACAAAGAGTCGACTTCTAAGTCTAACTAATCCACCTTCATTTCTAGTCGATTCTGGATGTGTTCCCTGTTCCAACCATTGCCTAAACTGTGGATCTGCTTCCTGTACAATCCTGATTTGCACAAGTACACTTGGCTAAATGGTAAGTCGTGCCATCATTCCAACTAACTGTTTCTGGCTTGTAGTCAACTGAGTAACTAATACTGCTACCAATCTTGCGGAGTGTGAGACTCCTGGCCTCCTGCTCATTGCATCTGCTACCACATTCACTTTGCCATCGTGGTTGTTTGATTAACTCAATAACATGCAAGTACACATGGTCAGAACAAGTAATATAAGGATGAATTTAAGTATCATCCTACAGAGAGATGAATTTCCTTAAATTAATTAAAATAAATGAAATTATGAACAAAATAAAAAGAACGACTTAACTAAATCTAAGTAATAACTTTAAATTAAATTAAAAAGTTATAATGATAAAACTCGTTCTAAAGTCGTATTTCCCTTAACTTGAATTTAATATTCATCACATCTTACTCTTATCTTTTATTCTCTTAAATTGCCGATCTAGGAGAATTATATGACATGGTGGCTCCCACTCCTTCATGCGTCTATTATTTCATCTCAATTTCTACCTTCTAATGATAATTAATTAATCAACAAAATAATGCATTAAGGTTTGCCATCCAATCGTATACGGTCTTGTGTATCTCCCGACCACAAAACAAACAAGTCAAAAAACTTGTCGTATGATGAATTATCAATGACTAATCTAACTGATTTCTCCCGAAATCTAATTAAACCTCATAATTTAAGTAATAGGTAATTAGTCTACTCTTAGCATTAAGAACATGATAATTCAAGCAATTTAATTGAATAAAAGAGTAAGAGGTTGAAATGTAATCAATTAAACCATGTTAAATTCCATTCTTCTCTAGAACAAAATAAAGAATTGATGCATAATAAAAATAGAAAACATTATAAAGAAGAAACTACTTCTTATTATGAGAGGAAAAGAATTACATAAAGTAGAACTACTTCTATGTCAAGAGTTAAGATATCCCAAATAACAAAAGACCACCCCTTTATATAGAAGATGAGATACCCAGGAGATAGAAGAATTCAATGAAAGATTCCACAACTCAATGTAGTCTAATTGATTATGATGTTTGATGAAGTTTCCAACTCCCCGACTTACTCAAATCCCGCTAAAGCTATGCATATTCACCTTCATTGAGCTTTGTCAACACCATAAATTGTAGCCATCAATGGGTGGGGTAAATATTAAAAACATGGGTAAATATTGTATACTTTAAACACATAACGCACCTCCAAACTTAAACTTTGTGCGTCCCGAGCAAAATATCATAACCAAAAAATTTTTTTTACTACACAAAAATACTTAGTCCTCATTATATTCTCATATGATTTTTAATCAAGCTATCTAAAGGTAACAAGATGTCAATTAAATTAAAAATTCTCTTTCATCAATCACACCCTAATGATGAAGGTTGTGTGTGTGTGTGTGTGTGAAGATAATCCTTTTGCTTATCTTTCACATTTGCGACAAGAAAATAACACAATGGCTCATGTTTAAATATGTTTTTCATTTGCCTTCATCTCCACTAATGTAAGTGTTTATTTTTGGTTTTTTTAAAGAGTAGCCAGCTTTACCTTTTGACGCAAACCCCCATAATTAATAAGTTATGAAGGCCCGGTTACTCAGTTACCCCCATAATTACTGAGTTACAAAGGCCCGATTACTCAGCAAAGTAGTCTTTACTCTAATTTATTCACTTTTTTTTTTTTAATTAAAGAGTAGCCAGCTCTACCTTTTGACATGAACCCCCATAATTACTATGCTACGAAGGCCCGGTTACTTAGCAAAGTGTCAATATGCAAACAAAGATAACTAGCTTTACCTGTTGACGCTAAGCCTCATAATTACTAAGTTACGAAGGCCTGATTACTTAGCAAAGTGCCAATATGCAAAGAGAGATAACTAGTTTTACCTTTTGATGCGAACCCCCACAATTACTAAGTTAGAAAGGCCCAGTTACTCAGCAAAGTAGTTATTGCTCGAATTTATTCATTTTTGTTTCTATTTTCGTTTGTTTTTTTAGAAGAAAAAAAATACTAGGACAAACCTAAAACAACCAGAGCCGTCATGCAAATTCTTATGATTAAAAGATTTTTCCTATCGTAAAACATTCATTGAAATCATCGAAACCAAAGGATTGTGAAAATAATATAAGGTAGAAAACCAATTCTTGAATGCAATCATCTACTCAGTTCATCCCTCATATTAATTAATCAAAATTTCCCAAGAAAGGTAAGACTAATTCACATATATCTATCTAATGAACCAATGTACTAATATATTGTTGCATAATAAAATTTTTACACTAAACTACACTATATATATATATATATATATATATATATATATATATATATATATCTAAACATGAATTGTACATGAACAATATGCACAAAATTAAGGCATCCCCCGCACCTAAACTAAACATTGTCCTGAATGTTGAAAAAAATAAATATAAAAATAAAGAGAAAGAAGTAAAAGAGAACTCCCTCAACCAATTAATCGGTGGATGATTATCATGAATAATTGAATTTGCACTTGACCCATTCTTGGGTTGCCTCCTAAGAAGTGCTTGGTTTAACGTCTACAGCCAAACGCCTATTTCTCATTCTTTATTTAATGTGATGGAAGACTTCCAAAGTTGCTCCCCTTCATAGTAGTGTTTCAGTCTAAATCCATTAACTTTAAATGATTGATCCCCTTGTTCAGTGTTAATTCCAATTGCATCATGTGGAAATATTGTTTGTACTATGTAAGGACCAGACCATCTTGATTTCAATTTTCCTTTGAAAATTTTCAACCTTGAGTCATATAACAATACCTTTTGTCCAGGAGAAAATGGTTTAGAAGCAATTCTTTGATCATGCCATGCTTTGCATTTTTCCTTATAGATCTTAGCATTTTCATAAGAAGCTCTCATAATTTCTTCTAATTCAATAAGTTGTTGTAGTCTCATTTTTCCACATGTTTCCAAGTCAAAATTCAATTCCTTAATGGCCCAAAAAGCTTTATGCTCTAATTCTAGGGGAAGATGACAAGCCTTTCCAAACACTAATTGATAAGAGGACATGCCAATTGGTGTCTTGAAAGCTATTCTATAAGCCCATAGAGCATCATCTAACCGAATAGACCAATCCTTTCTATTACCTTTTACTACCTTCTCTAGAATTTTAAGAATCTCTCGATTGGATACTTCAGCCTGGCCATTAGTTTGTGGATGGTAAGCGGTGGCAACCTTATGTTTCACTCCATACTTAGCCAATAAAGCTTCAAATTACCTATTGCAAAAGTGAGACCCTCCATCACTAATGATTGCCCGAGGTGTACCAAATCTGGTAAAGATATTCTTCTTTAAAAACTTAACCACCACCTTGGCATCATTCGATGGTAAAGCTACTGCTTCAACCCATTTAGAAACATAATCGACAGCTAAAAGAATATAAGTGTTAGAGTTTGATGGAGGAAAAGGACCCATAAAATCTATACCCCATACATCAAATAATTCCACTTCAAGAATAGAGTTGAGAGGCATTTTGTTTTTCCTTGACAGATTTCCAGCCTTTTGACAGCTGATCACATCTCTCAATAAAATGTCTTGCATCTTTAAATAGTGTAGGCCAAAATAATCCTGATTGGAGAACTTTCATCGTTGTCCTAGTACTTCCAAAGTGCCCGCCATAATCTGTTGAGTGACAATGATGAAGTATGGACTCCATTTCATCTTTTGGTACACATCTTCTTATCATCCCATCAGCACATTGCTTGAAGAGAAGAGGGTCATCCCAAAAATATGACTTAGCCTCATGAAGAAATCGTTTCTTTTGTTGAAAGTTCAAGTCCGGTGGCATCTTCCCACTCACCAAGTAATTTGCTAAATCAGCAAACCATGGGACAACACCACTTGCAATGGCCAATATATTTTCATCAGGGAAAACCTCATTCATGGGTGGATTATCCTTAACGTTGTATGTTTTGCTCAACCAAGAAAGGTGGTCCACTACAACATTCTCGCTTACTTTCTTGTCCTTAATCTCGACATCAAATTCCTGCAATAAAAGAACCTAACAGATTAGCCTAGGTTTGGAATCTCTCTTAGACAAAAGGTATTTTATAGCAGCATGATCAGTATATACAATAACCTTTGAACTTAGCAAATATGATCTAAACTTATCAACAACATGCACTACTTCTAACAATTCTTTTTCAGTTGTAGTATAATTGCTTTGTGTATCATTCAATGTCTTACTAATGTAGTAGATAACATTTAAAATGTGCCCTTCCTTTGGCCTAATACAACACCTATCGCATGGTCACTAACATCACACATTAATTCAAAAGGTCATGACTAATCCAGTGCAATCACAATGGGAGTTGAAATCAATTTTCATTTCAAAGTCTCAAAAGCTTTCAAACATGCATCATCAAAATAAAAAAATGCATCTTTTTCTAGTAAAGCATATAAAGGTTTTGAGATCTGAGAAAAATCCTTTATAAACCATCTTAAGAATCCTGCATGTCCTAGAAAACTTATAATTTCTTTCACTGATGTAGGTGGTGGGAGCCTCTCTACAGCTACAATTTTTCCCTTGTCTAATTCAAGTGCTTGGCATGAAACTTTATGTCCCAAAACTATTCTTTCCTTAACCATAAAATGACATTTTTTCCAATTAAGAACAAGATTAGTGTCTTGACAACATTTAAGAACACAAGATAAAATAGATAAGTAGTCATCAGAAATCTCTCCAAAAATAGTAAAGTCATCTATAAATACTTCTAGGCCATGTTCAATCATATCAGTAAATATGGCCATCATTTATCTATGGAATGTAGTGGGAGCGTTACACAAGCCAAAGGGCATTCACCGAAAAGAAAAAGTGCCATAAGGACAAGTGAACATCGTCTGTTCTTGATCCTCAGGTGCAATGGTAATCTGATTGTAACCTTAATATTCATCAAGAAAACAAAAATGAGCATTCCCAACTAATCTATCAAGCATTTGATCAATAAAAGGAAGAGGAAAGTGATTTTTTTGTAGCCTTGTTGAGCTTCCTATAGTCCAGGCACACACTCCACCCCGTGAGGTTCTTGTAAAAATCAGTTCATCTCTTTACCACGTTACACCTCCTTTCTTTGGTACACATTGTATTGGACTTACCCAAGTACTATCAACAATGGGACACATCACTCTACCATCCAACCACTTAATAATTTCATTATTGACCACTTCTTTTATGTTCGGGTTGAGTCGTCATTCATGCTCTACAATTGGACTGCATCCGTCCACTACGTTGATCCTATGCATACAAAAGGAGGGATCGATGCCTTTTATGTCTGCTATAGTCCAAGCAATAGCTGATTTGTGATCCTTTAGTATTCTAATCAACTTCTCTTCCTGCAACATAGTTAGCTCTGAAGAAATAATAACAGGAAGAGTGTCATTAGGCCCCAAGAAAGTATACTTGAAATGTTTTGAAAGTTGCTTTAGCTCCAAAATAGGTTGTACTTCAACTGATGGTGGCAATCTATGGAATGGGAGATATAAAGTTTCCACAACTCTGAATCTCCAAGGCAAGATTGGTTGTGAATCTAATACTTTAACCATTTCATCCACATCAGTATCGCCTTTACAAAGAAAATTTATGGCCTTATCTAATGAATCACTCAACAGTATTTTATCAAATAGTTCAATTCTAGAACAATCATATGTTGCATTTGGGCAAGTCATGGATTTGAAGATGTTATATGTGACATAGTTGTTATTTACCCTAAGTGTAAGTTTTCTAGCGGCTACGTCGATTAGTGTTCTCCCTGTTCCCAATAAACCTTTCCCAACAATGAGTGGTATATTGTCATTCCTTCCTTCCATTTCGAGCACCACAAAATTTGCAGGAAAGTTAAACTTGTCAACCTTTATTAAAACATCTTCAATGACTCCTTTAGGATATACCAATGATCGGTCAACCAACTGGAGTGTGATGTTAGCAGAAGCAATGTCCTAGATTCCTAACCTTTTGAAAACAAAAAAAGGCATCAGATTAATGCTAGAACCTAAGTCACATAAAGCATTACAATGAACATTTCCTCCAATTGAACATGAAATAACAAATTTGTTCGAACCATTCATCTTAGGAGGCAGTTTTCTTTGGAGGACAACACTACATTCCTCTGTCATAGCCACAACTTCATTGTCATCTACTCTCCTTTTCCTTGCTAGAATATCCTTCAAGTATTTTATATAGGCATCTGTTCTAGTGCTTCAGCGAAAGGTATGTTAATTTGTAATTTCTTAAATATATCACAAAAATTTTTGAAGTATTTTTCATCACTTTGTTTCCTTAGTCTAGAAGGAAATGGTAATTTTTTGTTCAACCTGTTCTACATGTACCACATCTTTCTCTTTCCTTTTACTTCCGAATAAGATAACCAATATAATGTGTTCATGTTCATTATTTGGCTTTTCATCTTTTTCCTTAACTTTATTCAACTAAACTGGTTGTTGAAAAGTAATACCACTCCAGGTTGTTATAGCTTTGCAATGCCCTTGACCATCTTTCCTTGGTTGTTCTGGTTGGCTAGGAAGTACACCCTTGGGTTGCTCACTTGGTTCCTTGTTTAATTGCAACACAACTTGTTGCATAAACTGTTGTTGTTGTTGCTGATTCTGCGTAAATTATTGCATAATTTGTTGCATAGAATTGAACATTTGGATCAAATTCGATTGTTGTGGTTGAAAAGGAAGTGAAGGGGGTTGAGATGCTGTGATGGTGGTGGTGGATTATTGAGGACAGTAGCTGATTGTGGAGAATTATTCCATGAAAAATTGGGGTTATTGCGCAAGCCCGAATTGTAGGTATTGGAATATGGATTGCTGTTCCTACTAAAGTTGCCTACATAGTTAACTTGATTAGTTAAACATTGACCTATAGAATGTCCTTGTCCACACCATTCACACATTGGCTCCACAACATTAACTTGTCCCTGCATATTAAGATTTTTAACATATTAGCTAAAGCACTAACCTGAGCAGATAAAGTAGTAAGTGCATCAAATTCTAAACTCCGATAATCCTCCTCGGGTGCCTTTCTTGTGTTGCATGGTGGTTGCTAGGCAACATCAATTCTAGCAATTGAAAAGCTTCATGTAGGTTCTTCCTAAGAAACGATCCATTGGCCGCCACATCAACTATGTTCTTTGTTTGCCCCAACAACCCGTTATTGAAAGTTTGGAGTAGCATCCATCTTTCTATATCATGGATGAGACACTTTTTCAACAATTCTTTTAATCTTTCCCATGCCTCAAAGAGAGGCTCACCATCAAACTGAAAAAAAAGATAAAATTTTGTTATGTAATCTAGTAGTTTTAGGAGGAGGAAAATGTTTTAACAAAAATTTTTTAGACAATTCATCCCAAGTGGTAATTGCATTTAATGATGACAACAGGGCAATCCAAGATTGGGTTGTACCTCTTGGAAGAGGTTATAACCTAGTATTATTGCACCATAGATGAATGCGACTCACTTCGAGCTTAAACCGGTATTATTTAACATGTTACAAACTATAGGAAAAGGTGCCATAATACTAGGTTGTAACCATCTTGCAAGAGGTACAACCCAATCTTGCATTGCCTTGTTGTCATCAATGGCTACTGTTATAATCGGTGGATTCGACCGGCTTCGAGCTTAAACCAGTTTTATTTAACATGTTATAAACTATAGGACAATTTAGTGGATTGCATATTGAAAATCCTAATAAGCATATCATCGATATCGTATCGATTTGTGATATGTATAAACAACCTAGTGTCTCTAGCACCAAAAACTTATTTGATTAACTCAATAACATGCAAGTATACATGGTCGGAATAAGTAATATAAAGATGAATTTAAGTATCGTCCCAATGAGATGAATTTCCTTAAATTAATTAAAGAAAATGAAATTAAGAACACAATAAAAACAATCAACTTAACTAAATCTAAGTAATAACTTTAAATTAAAGAAAAAGTTATAATGATAAGACTCGTTCTAGAGTCGAATTTCCTTAACATGAATTTAATATTCATCACATCTTAATCTTATCTTTTATTCTTGAATTGCCAATCTAGGAGAATTATATGACATAGTGGCTCCTGCTCCTTCATGCATCTATTATTTTGCCTCAATTTCTACATCCCGGTGATAATTGATTAGTTAACAAAATAACGCATTAAGGTTTGCTTTACAATGGCATACGGTGTTGTGTGTCTCCCGACCACAACAACAAACAAGTCAAAAGACTCGTAGTATGATGAATTATCAACTAGTCTAACTGATTTCTCCTGAAATCTAATTAAACCTCATAATCTAAGTAATAAGTGATCTATCTACTCTTAGCATTAAGAATATAATAATTCAAGCAATCCAATTGAATAAAATAGTAAGAGGTTGAAATGGATTCAATTAAACCATGTTAAGTTCTATTCTTCTCTAGAACGAAATAAATGATTACTTCATAATAAGAATAGAAAACATTATAAAGAATAAACTACTTCTCATTATGAAAGGAAAAAAATTACAAAAAGTAGAACTACTTCTAAGCCAAGAGTTGATATATCCCAAACAACAAATGACCACCCCTTTAAATAGAAGATTGAGATGCCCAACAGATACAAAAATTCAAGGAAGGATTCCACAACTCAATGTAGTCTAATTAATTATAGTATCCGATGAAGTTTCCAAGTCCCTAACTTACTCAAAGGCAACCAAAGCTATGTATATCCATCCTTATTGAGCTTTTTCAACACCATAAATTGTAGCCATCAATGGATGGGGTCCAATGCTCTGACCAACAATTCCTAAGCGTCTTTGTTTTCAATTTTTTTCTGCATTAAATTCCAAAATTAAACATATCTAATAAAATATTAAGTAACTAAAAATAAAATAAAATATCACCTAATTAATAATATTTATACCCAGTGTAAAGACCCGGAAAAAAAATTCATTAACTGGTTAAGTATAAATTACCCGATTAAATTGAAAAGTAATTTCTAATCGGACGATTCTAGTTGAATCAGTTGAGTTGAACACATTAATTATCCATTTAACCATTTAAGTGAACCATACCATTTAAGAAGATGAGTGAAAAGGTTAAGTGAACCGTGTTAATTACCCAATTACCTGGTTAAAGGAATTATGGTGAAAGGGTGCTTCCACAAACCCTAGCCGTCATTTATTCTTTATAAAAGGAGAAGGGGTCGTTGAACCTAGAAAATACCAATGGATGTGGGGTGTGAAAATTTAATGAAGGGATCATTGAACCTAGGAAACACCAATGGATGATGGGGTATGAGAATTTAATAGAGGGAATGGTTGATGTGTATATATATGCAGGAGGAGGGAGTATTTCATCCCTCATCTCCGTCCCAGGCGACCTCCCCATTACTGTGCGAGTATTTCATCCCTCATCTCCGTCCCAGGCGACCTCCCCATTACTGTATTAGGGTTCACGGGTCACAGTCAGGCGTAATCACAAATCAGGTACGTATAATAGGTAGAACATCATATTTTCCTTGTTGGTAGCCTAGGTCGGCCTGAGCCCAGATTCGACTACCATGCACCGAGTGCAACCGGGGTCAATGAATTACCTCAGTCTGACACTAGGTCGTGTTATGTGCATGAATTTTGTAATTCATCGACATTGTTTTGGAGTAGTGATAGCCACCCCATAAAAAGGCTACGGCCGGGGTGAGTGAGGCACAGCGATTCCTCCATCGCACTAGAGTGCAGGTACGAGATTAGGTGATTGACATCCAGAGTATGGAGCAAAATAAATATGAGGACTCCTTTTTTTATTTAATTGAGAAATAATTGTGGCTGCTAGGAAACGGTCCAAGACTGTGGGATCTTTATATATGTTATTATTTATAAAAAATGTTTGACATAATTACTTTACTTTTGAGTAACACCTAGCCACTTAGGCCCACAATATCGTGAAAAATGGCGCAGAGCACAGTTTTCCAAAAGCTCACATCTTATGACTCAAGTACCTTGTTGAAGAGTCTAATATTTTATTTTTCTCCAATAGCGTATGTCATTAGGGAATTAGTGGACCTCCCTAATAAACCGAAGTAATCATTGAAAAAAAATTAATGAACCATAACGGAATAAATTTTAGATGGCAGGCACCCAAAGGAAGTCGAGCCAAGCTGCGTAGTCGGACACAAACCTTGTGAGTGTGTTAGGCCAAATTTTGATGGCCATACAGGGACTAGCGCAGGCTTCAGAAAATACCAGTTCTGTGGTTCAGAACATGGTGCAGAGGTTACCGGGATTGATAATGGGGAATGGAGCTCCAAATTCGGCTGCGGGTCCTAGTAACGTCCCAAATGGGGATCAGGGGAGCGCCCAAGAGCGGGTAGGAATAGCTGACCTGGGCGAGCGAGGAGAACTTCCAAACCCGGTGCCACCGGTAGTCCGACAAGTGGTACTGCCAGATGGGGATGACAGTGATCGATACATTGTAGAGAAATTCCGGAAGAACGGAGCTGAGGTATTCATTGGAGGGACTGATCCAATGAAGGCGGAGAGCTGGTTGGACATTACTGAAAAAGCATTTAGAGCTCTCTCTGTACCTCATCGCCATCAAGTGAGGTTGGTGACATGCATGCTTCAGGAGGAAGCATCCTATTGGTGGAAGTCCATGGAGAAGACTGTGTTCCATCAACGGGAGATTTCATCCATTCCTTGGGCGGAATTTGTAACAGCTTTCAATGGACAATATTTTCTTGAGTCTGTTGTCCAGAAGAAAGCACTGGAATTTGCCACTCTAACTCAGAAGGATGATTCAGTCCGAGAGTATGCCAAAAATTTCTTGCAATTGGAGAGATTTGCACCTCGGAGTTTGTCAACTGCCCGGGCCAGAGCAAACAAATTTTTCTGGGGTTTGAAGCCCGAATTGAGGAGTAGGGTTGCTACAGCACCAAGAGGCACTATAACCGAAGTGATTGAAGCAGCCACTACTCATGAGTTGGTGTACGACTATGTCCGTGCACAGAAACAGGGGAAGGCTACTATGCAACATAAGAATGCCAACCAGGGTAGTAGCAAAAATAGGTCTGAAGAACACCAGCAGCAGAACTATCAAAGGAATGTCAATGGGAACCGCAAAAGAAAGTTTCAGGAGATTCTGTATCGACTATGTAAAAATTGCAACAAGATGCATTCAGGGTTATGCAGGGAGCCCCGTCGGTGCTACAATTGCGGAAGGACGGGACACTTGCAAAACGAGTTTCGTCAGCCCCTGAAGCAACAATAGGAGCAACCTGAAAAGGAGAAGACACTAGCTCCAAATCGCTACCGAGCACCTGCAAAACCAGTGGACAAAGGGAAGGCGAAACTTTTTGCAGTCGAAGTCGAGGACACTGAGAACGAGGACCACACAGTTCGAGGTAAAATTCTGATTCAAAGTGTTAGTGTGGATGTTTTATTTGACTCGGGGTGTACGCATTCGTTCCTATCATCTCGATTAGTTAAGAGTTTAGGACTCCAAACGTCTACATTACCTAAGACTTATAGGGTCACCACCGCAACGGGAGAAGGGGAGGTCACAACGTTAGGAGTGACTAACCTATCCTTGGATATACAAGGGAAACCCTATGTGTGGAATTTCATTGTCTATGGGATAATAGGCTTTGATGTACTGTTGGGAATGGACTGGTTGTCTGCACACCAGCCTTTTCTCGACTGTAAAGGGAGGAGAGTATTGACTAAACCTTGTAATTGTGAGATGGGGGTCATTTTCCAAGGGTCATGGAATGATCCATCCTCCTGTATTGTGTCGGTTAGTGAGGCAACTGAGTGGTTTGGTGAGGGTTGTAAAGTTTTTCGACAACTCTAGAGGAGCCTGAGTCCAAACCCAAAGAGTTGTCCATGATTTCGGTGGTAGCAGAATTTTCGGACGTATTTCTAGGTGAACTTCCAGGGTTACCTTCTAAGCAGGTAGTGGAGTTTGTCATTGACCTAGCACCGGGAGTATCACCAATTTCTAAAGCACCATACCACATGGCTCCAGCAGAACTCAAGGAGTTAAAGAGTCAATTAGAAGAGCTGTTGTAGGCAAGCTTCATACGACCAAGTACTTCACCCTGGGGAGCCCCTGTTCTTTTTGTAAAGAAGAAAGATGGCTCACTTCGATTGTGTATTGACTATCGCCAGGTCAATCAAGTGACAGTCAAGAATCGGTACCTCTTACTTAGGATTGGTCATTTATTTGATCAGTTGAAAATAGCCGGAATATTCTCATAAATGGACTTACGGTCCGCATATCATCAACTACGGGTGAAGGAATCTGACATACAGAAAACAACTTCCTGAACTCGCTATGGACATTATGAGTTTCTGGTTATGCCTTTTGGTTTGACAAATGCACCAGCGGCTTTTATGTCACTTATGAACACGGTGTTCTACAAATACTTGGATAAGTTTATTATTGTATTTGTGGACGACATTCTGGTCTATTCAAATAATGAGGAGGACCATGGGAAACACTTGTCCATTGCTCTTCAAGTTTTGAGAGAGAATCAACTGTTTGCCAAATTATCAAAGTGTGACTTCTGGCTGAAGGAGGTGAATTTCCTCGGACATGTTGTCTCAAAGGTGGGAGTTGCAGTGGATCTGTCAAAAGTGAAAGTAGTCATTGATTGGCCACAACCTAAGTCAGTCACTGATATTAGAAGCTTCCTCAGTTTGGCGTGTTACTATAGGAAATTCATTAAAGACTTTTCCTTAGTAGCATCGCCGATGACCAAACTTACAATGAAGGGGGTCAGGTTTGAATGGAGTAGTAAGTGTGAGGAGAGTTTCCAGTCTCTAAAGAAAAGTTCAACAACTGCACCAGTCTTGACCCTGCCAAATGGTATTGAAGGATTCGTAGTCTTCAGTGATGCGTCTCAGTTGGGTTTAGGATGCGTCCTTATGCAAGATGGTAAGGTGGTGGCTTACGCATCTCGCCAATTGAAGATTCACAGCAAAATTATGCGACCCATGACTTGGAACTGGCAGCAGTAGTTTTTGCCCTAAAGATTTGGAGGCACTACTTGTATGGGGCTCAGTTCGAAGTTTTCACCGACCATCAAAGTTTGAAGTATATCTTCACCCAGAATGACCTTAACCTTCGACAGAGACGGTGGATAGAATACTTGAAGGACTATGATTTCCAAATTTTATACCACCCGGGAAAAGCGAACGTTGTGGCTGACGCATTGAGTCGGAAGGGCAAGATGGACAAGGGCCAACAACTAGCTAGACTTTGGGCTATGTCAGCTGGGGTGGTAGCTATTAACCCGGTGGAACGAATGATAGGAATACTGGCAAACCTGGTTATCTCCAATGAATTGGTGGCCCGAGTTAAGCTAACACAAATGGAAGATGAGAAGCTGAATGAAATGTTGGACAAAACTCCCAACATTGTAGCAGATTCCAACAGTGTAATCAGATTTAGAGGAGATTGTGTGTACCCAACAATGATGCATTAAAACGAGATATTTTAGAAGAAGCTCATCGTTCAAGGTTCTCAATACACCCTGGTGTTACAAAGATGTACCAGGACTTGAAACGAACCTACTGGTGGGTTGGAATGAAGAGGGATGTGGTGGATTTTGTTTCCAAGTGTCAGACGTGCCAATTGATCAAAGCCCAACATCAACTACCCAGTGGATTGTTACAACCTTTAGAGATACCTACCTGGAAATGGGAGCGTGTCACATGTGATTTTATTACTAAACTCCCAAGGACTTTGAAGAGACATGACTCTATATGGGTAGTTGTGGACCGTTTGACTAAGGCAGCTCATTTTATCCCCACAAAATCAACAAGGACTGCGAAATACTTAGCAGAACTGTACATAAATAACATTCTCAGGCTGCATGGAATTCCGAAGGAGATAGTCTCTAACAGAGATCCCCTATTCACGTCACATTTTTGGGAAGTTTTCCAAAAAGCTATGGGGACCCAAATCAAGTTAAGTACAGCATATCACCCCCAAACTGATAGTCAAAGTGAGAGGACCAATCAAACCTTGGAGGATTTGTTGAGAGCCTGCATCCTCGACTGGGGAGGAGATTAGGAGAAACACTTAGCCTTGGCTGAATTCACCTATAATAACTCTTACCAAGCCAGTATAGGAATGGCACTGTTTGAAGCCTTATACGGTAGGCCTTGTCGATCTCCATCATGCTGGTTGGAGTCTACAGAGATGGTTATAGTCGGGCCAGAGATGGTGAGAGAAGCAGCTGAAAAGGTGCAACTCATCCAGCAAAGGCTTAAGGCAGCTCAGGATCGGCAGAAGAGTTATGCTGATACTCGAAGGAAGGACTTAGAATTCCAAGTTGGGGAGTTCGTCTACCTTAAGACCTCACCTAAAAATGGAGTGATCAGATTTAGAACATCAGGGAAGTTGAAGCCAAGATTCATAGGACCATTTCCAATTTTGGATCGAATCAGAAGTTGTGCATATAGATTAGCATTACCACCAAGCCTTGATGGTGTACACAATGTCTTTCATGTGTCAATGCTAAAGAAATATGTACGAGATGAGAATCACATTATCACAAATTTTGCAGATTTAGAGCTACAATCGGATTTAACCTACGAGGAAAAACCGATTCGAATCTTGGCAAGGGAAACAAAGACACTCCGTAGCAAGGAGATCCCTTTGGTAAAGGTATTATGGAGAAATCAGGGATTAGAAGAAGCGACATGGGAGACTGAACAGGAAATGGCCAGAAAATATCCTAGCCTGTTTGTAGCATAAAATCCGTGTAAATCCGATTTATGCTATGATATTTCGGGGACGAAATAGTTCTAAGTTGGGGAGATTGTAAAGACCCGAAAAAAAAATTTTCATTAGCTGGTTAAGTATGAATTACCTGGTTAAATTGAAAAGTAATTTCTAATCGGACGATTCTAGTTGAATCAGTCGAGTCGAACACATTAATTATCCATTTAACCATTTAAGTGAACCATACCATTTAAGAGGTTGAGTGAAAAGGTTAAGTGAACCGTGTTAATTACCCAATTACCCGGTTAAAGGAATTATGGTGAAAGGGTGCTTCCACAAACCCTAGCCATCATTTATTCTTTATAAAAGGAGAAGGGGTCGTTGAACCTAGGAAATACCAATGGATGATGGAGTGTCAGAATTTAATAAAGGGGTCGTTGAACCTAGGAAATACCAATGGATGATGGGGTATGAGAATTTAATGGAGGGAATGGTTGATGTGTATATATATGCAGGAGGAGGGAGTATTTCATCCCTCATCTCCGTCCCAGGCGACCTCCCCATTACTGTGTGAGTATTTCATCCCTCATATCCGTCCCAGGCGACCTCCCCATTACTGTATTAGGGTTCACGGGTCACAGTCAGACGTAATCACAAATCAGGTACATATAATAGGTAGAACATCGTATTTTCCTTGTTGGTAGCCTAGGTCGGCCTGAGCCCAGATTCGACTACCATGCACCGAGTGCAACCGGGGTCAATGAATTGACTCAGTCCGACACTAGGTCGTGTTATGTGCATGAATTTTGTAATGCATCGACATTGTTTTGGAGTAGTGATAGCCACCCCATAAAAAGGCTACGGCCGGGGTGAGTGAGGCACAGCGATTCCTCCATCGCACTGAAGTGCAGTGATAGCCGCCCCATAAAAAGGCTACGGCCGGGGTGTCTGAGGCACTGGCACTAGAATTGGTAGTGAGAGCTTCCCCACAAACGGGGCATAACAATCACCTGAGTGTAGTGATAGCCGCCCCACAAAAAGGCTATGGCCAGGGTGTGCAAGGCATTGGCACTGGAGTGCAGTGATAGCCTCCCCATAAAAAGGCTACGGCCGGGGTGTGCGAGGCACTGGCACTAGAATTGGTAGTGAGAGCTTCCCCACAAACGGGGCATAGCAATCACCCGAGTGCAGTGATAGCTACCCCACAAAAAGGCTACGGCCGGGGTGTGCGAGGCACTGGCACTGGAGACGGTAGTGGTATCCTCCCCACAAAAAAGGCTACGGCCGGGGTGTGCGGATCACAGCGGATACCTCCTCCGCATTGTTTTGGAGTATAGCGGAATTGCTCCACCGCATATTAAAATAAACTTAAGGAAATAGTGGAATGTACTTGTTTTATTTTATCTATTATACTACTTAGTGTTGTAATCACTAACGTGGAATTGCCTCCGCAGGTGTGCAGATACGAGATTAGGTGATTGACATCCAGAGTATGGAGCAAAATAAATATGAGGACTCCTTTTTTTGTTTAATTGAGAAATAAGTGTGGCTGCTGGGAAACGGTCCAAGACTGTGGGATCTTTATATATGTTATTATTTATAAAAAATGTTTGACATAATTACTTTACTTTTGAGTAACACCTAGCCAGTTAGGCCCACAATATCGTGAAAATTGGCGGGTCGTTACACCCAGGATTTCAAAATCACATTAAAAATATGGCTAAATATTGTATACTTTAAACACTTAAGTGTGGTACGCTATGTCGATCTCATAGTTTGCTAACATCTCTAGCCATCTTCTTGTTTGTTGTTCAAATCCTTCTGTGTGAAGATATATTTCAGACTCTGGGGATCAATCAAAAGTTTGAAAGATGTTTTATATAAGTAGTGCCTCCAAATTCTAAAAGTGAATATAACTACTACAAGCTCCAGGTTGTGTGTAGGATAGTTACGCTTATGCACCTTGAGCTGGCAAGATTCATAGGCTACAACCTTATCCTCCTACATCAAAACACAACCTAAGCCAATTTCTAAGGCATCTATATAAACTACAAAGTCCTTGTGTCCCTCAGGCAATATGAGGATAGGCACCGAAGTGAATCTCTCTTTTAGCATCGTAAAACTCCTCTCACACTCATCCGTGCATCTGAACCATTCCTCCTTCCTAGTTAGCCGTGTAAGAGGGGCTGCTATAGAAAAGAAATCCTGAATAAACCGTCTATAGTATCCGGCTAGGCCTAGGAAACTCCAAACCTCTGTAGGTGTCTTTGGCTATTCCCACTGCTTCTATCTTGGTTGGGTTTACTGAAATGTCTAGTGCCAAGATGATATGGCCAAGAAAGTGCACTTCTGACAACCAAAAACTGCACTTCAAAAACATCTCGTACAATATATACTCTCTTAGTGTCTGCAACACCATCCTTAGATGCTACTCATGCTCTTCCCTTGATGAAGAATATACCAGTATGTCGTTATACTATTATGTCATCCACGAAGATGATCACAAACTGGTCTAGGTATGGACTAAACACTCTGTTCATCAAGTCCATAAATGTTGCTGGGCATTGGGCAATCCAAAAGGCAATACCAAAAATTTGTTGTGTCCATATCTCATCCTGAATGCAGTCTTCTGAATGTCTTATGCTCTAATCTTCACTTGGTAGTATCCTGATCTCAAATCAATCTTCGTGAAAATGACTACTAAGCTCAACTGATCAAATAGGTCATCAATGCGAGGAAGAGGGTATCTATTCTTAATAGTCGAATGTTTTAGCATCCTGTAATCAATGCATAAATGCATGCTTCCATCCTTCTTCCTCAAGAATAACACTGGTGCACCCCATGGGGAAACACTCTATTTGATGAATCGTTGATCCAATAGTGTCTGTAACTGTTCCATGAGTTCCTTTAGCTCAAGAGGTGTCATCCTGTATGGAAATCTTGAGATCGATGTTGTGCATGTCATCAACTCGATGGCGAGGTTTACCTCTTTGTTTGGTGGCAATCCAGTAACCTCTTCAGGGAATACGTTAATGAATTCTCTGACCAATGGAATCTCTTCAATGCTCAACTCGTCTCCTGAACCACTTTGCTTAGCCAAAATTAACGTTGCCATTATCATCTCACTGCCTTTGTCTAGCTATCTCAATTCATTCTGATAGGATATCTTTCCTTGTTCTCTATCTCTGCCTTGACCTTGGAAGAAAAAGTGACGTCTTTCATGGCAGAAGGTCACCATCTTTCTTTAACAATCTATCACAGCTCCTTCCTTGGACATCCATTTCATCCAAAATATCACATCAAATTCTTGTAGCTTGAACAATATCAAATCGGCTACAAGTTGTCGCTATTGAATTTCAACAGGAACATTACACACACACTCGCCGGTAGCTATCACACTACCGGCGGGAGTGGACACTAATAGTGAATGTCCTAACTCCTCTATCTTACATCCATTTCCACTTGTGTGCATACATGAAATAAAAGAGTGTGTACAGCCAAAATCAAATAAGACACGTGCAGGTACAAAACCTACTGGAAGCGTACCTGTCACTACTGTTGTGTCCTCAAGTGCCTCTGCCATAGTGGCTGCATACATCCTCGTTGGCTGCTATTGTGCTGGGGTAGGAGGTGCTGCTGGTGGTATAGCTTGATTTTGAGCTCGTGGTGCCTCTTGTCTACCCCTCTGCTGCCCGGCTTGACTGCAGCCATGTACCCTCTCTGATTTAGTCCCCTTTGCTATTATATCAGTGGCTATTGGTCTTCGCCTCTATGGTCTTGACCTTGGCCTTGTTGGCCTCTTTGCTGTGGTTGCTACTAGGGAGCTGAGAGTGCAAGTATCTATAGAGGTGCTAGGAGTGTCAACTGTTGGGTCTGGCCAGTTGGACAAGTTGTGGCTTTATGCCCTAGCTTACCTCAACTATAGCACATCCTAGCGTCAACTCTGCAATCTGCAGCCCAATGTCCTAGCTGACCGCAACTATAGCAATCATTCCTGCCTACTCAAGATTCAACTCCATGATGACATTGGCAACTCTGACAGAAGGGTGCTCTGTAGCCCTGAACTTGGCCATCCATAGCGCTCATGGCAATTGTTGCATCTATTCAATGTCTCTGTTGTGCTCCTTGCTCTGGCTAATATGGCCTTGGATGTTGCTACCTATGGTCAAAATCCCGGCGAGGTCTAGCAGCTATAACATGTTCTGCCTGGCGTGCAGCTCTCACAACATCACCGAAGGTAGCAAACTTCCTATCCAAATAGGCCATCCTGATCTCGTGATGGAAGCCTTCATAAAATCATTCTATCCTTCTTCCTTTGGTGGTGACTAAATTTGGTGCAAATCTCTCCAGAGCTCTAAACCTAATCTCTTATTGCACCACTGTCATGGGTCCTTACCTCAAGGTCTGGAATTCCTGCTCCTTCCTCTTCCTGACATTTGGCAGAAAATACTTTCCATCGAATTCCTCTCTAAATTCCTCCCAAGTGATGTCCTGGGGTTGACGGTGAGCAAATGTGGAATTCTGCACTAAATGCCACCATACTCTAGCTCATCCTTGAATGCCCCTGTAATAATGCGTACATTATGCTCCATCAGGCATTCCATACTACCAAACACTCATATGGCTGACGATATCCACAGGAATGCCTCCTCTACATCCAACTTCTCAAAGAAAGGTCATCCATCATTCTTCATGAACCTTTCGTACTACCACAGTTCTAGATTCTTTGCATCCACTGGGCTGTTCCTTCTCCTTGTTCGTACTGTGGTCTTGTACCAGCAGGTACACTATCAAATCCTGTAGCTCCACTTCCACCTGCAGTTTGTCTGCTACCTGCTACTACTGGTCCACCAATGTTTGGTCTTATCCTCGCCTGAAGTGGGGTATACAAAGGAGCTGTTGTTGGAGTAGCTCTTTGTTGTAGTAGTGGAGGAGGAGGCGGCAGCTATAAAGGGCCCATAGGAACTAGTGGCTCTCCTCGTGCCTCATCATCCACTATTGGCTTCTTGTTAGCTCTAGCTACTGAGAGGTTATTTGTCTGAGCTCTCTCCTGAATTCCTCTTGGTGCTACTGCATTTGTATTTGTACCTTAGCCAATCTGGTAATTGCTGAATCTCTCCCCTATCAACTACTTCTGCTGTAGTGACTATCACATCAACTGTCTCGGTGACGGCTCTCACTACATAGGCTAGTCGAAACCAGCACACTGGTCCCTACTGGTGGCATGATGGTCCCCAATCGACTAAATGTTGTGTCACTGTGATCATGTTTGAAACTGTTCTGTCTAGGTAGTGGGGGAGATGGGGCTCTAGTCTGTGTCCTATGAGTCTATCTCACCATTCATCTAGCAATCCTTGCTCTAACCTGCTCACACTATCGCACCACTGATTGGTAAGAAATTTGCAACAAAAAAATCAATAAGACAGAAAAATACCTGTCAAAACCACTCGGAACAGATGTAACATGTAATGCATCTACTATTTTAATCAACCAAGAGTTAGCTCTGATACCACTCCTGTAACACCCTTTTTTGGTTCACCCGTGAACCGACCTAAATTTGTCACTGGCGACCGAACCATTCACTAATCTACTGGATTCAGTTAAGCCGACCTGGATCTACCCTCAGCGTCTTAAGATGGTGATGTCACATGCAAAACATGGATGAGATGATTGGGTTCAAAGGTGGATGCTGGACAGCGGACTTATAGTCAGATACTCGTAGTTGTCAAACCTTCCAAGGGAACTTGGTTCCAAGCTCTAATTAAAAATTTTGACAAGAATGTAAGCATGCAAGTAGAGCGGGGAGAAGAAGGAATTAAACTTGGGATGCCTATTTCAACAAAAATGCTTGTTGAACCACAAGTATTCCCTCGAGTATTGAGGTATCTCCCACATTAGAGTTTCTCGAAGAACTGAAGAAAACCAAAGAAATACTAGAAAAGCTTTTGGCATTTTGCAAAGCATCAGCATAAATGGAATTCAGCCAGCGCTAACAAATGACAAGCGCAATAATCCGGACACTTCTAACTTTCTTGTGCCCTCTGAGCCTTTCTTTGCACGTACACCTAGCATCTCTACAAAGGCCGCAACTCAACAAAGAAGAAAGTGCCGCATGCAGCTAGCAAAGTTCCAGTCACAGTAGGAACAAAAGAAAAAAAAGGTTCCGCCTCAATCAACTGATCCAAGCATAGCAAAAGAAAAGTAGGCAGCAACTGATGAGTCTGATGAAGAAATTACAGCTCACCTTGGAGGAGCCGAACCTCTGTCCAATTTCTGAGAGAAACATTTGGGGTGAGAAAGCTAAGAATCATGCCCTAAATGCAGAGGCCATGAATGCCCTATTTTTGCTTCAAGTGAAACTGAATATACAAGGGTTTTAAATTATCTCACAGCCCATAGATTTGGAAGCTCCTTGAAGTGATACATGAAGGAACATGACAAGTGAAGGAATCAAAGATTAGCCTCCTCACCTCCTAACACGAGACTTTTAAAATGGAAGGAGTTGTTAAAGAGTAAGTTTTGATAGATGAAATTGTAATTTACTTCGTTTACAAAAGATGTTCTTTCCCTCTCGTTCTTTCCTTTCTTTCTCTTGTATATCTCCTACAGAAACTGTAGCTTATGCCAATATTCAATACAGTGGGAAATTTTCTTTTCCTAAAAACTTCAACATGGTATAAAGAGGTCTCTCGTGGCGGGGATAATCTCCATCAAATCCTCATTGCCACTGATACCATTCTTCTCCGTGCAATGTCTCGCCGTCGTCAAAACTCGATTTGTTGCTACAGTTTTCCTACACCCTCTTCTCTTTCGATTGCGAGTCGTTCTTGCCTTCAATGTCATTCTTAATGTTGGCATAGAGATTCTTGTTCTACTTTGTTATCGATTTTGATTTCCATCAGAGTTGTGTTGCTTGGTTGTGATTGCTATTGTTCAATCTGTGCAAAATTGTTTCCTGTTTCACCATGGTTCCAACTGGTAATGACACATAAAATCCCACTCCTTCGGAGGTGATGACAAATAGATCTGGTTCTCAAAGTTCCGATCAATTTGCATCGCAAGTGCCGTCTGAAATGTTGAGGTTCATCACAAGTTCACATCCTCAACCACTTGGCAATAGACATTTGGAAATTCCTTCCTAGGACAATCTTCCATGTCGAGTTACTCACTGTGTTATCTTTTAGGCCCTTTGGCCCCCCAAAAGGGACTTGCAATAGGTGTCACAGGTCTCTCTTAATTCAAAATTTAGCTCAAAAAATAAGGATTTTCCATTATCCTATATACTAGTCATCACCAACATTATCCACGACCAATGTTGGATAAACTTAACAACTCCCCTTCACACATTGGGCAATCCCAAAATCATCATTGTCTGACATTCTCCCTTTCATCAGCCGGAACTCACATATCATCACATGGCAATCGAGTTACTCACTGTGTTATCTATTAGGCCCTTTGGGCACTGAAAAGGGACTTGCAATAGGTGTCACGGTTGCAATAAGTGTCACGGGCTTCTTTTAATCCAAAAGCTAGCTCAAAGAATAAGGATTTCCCATCAGCCTATATACTAGTCACCAGCATCATCCATAACCGATGTGGGATAAACCTAACTCTCATTTACACATTGGGCGATCCCAAAATCATCATTGTCTGGCAATCTCCCTTTCATCAGACATAACTCACATATCAACACCTGGCAATCGAGATACTGTGTTATCTGTTAGGCCCTTTGGGCCTCCAAAAGGGACTTGTAATAGGTGTCACGAGCCTCTATGTTATCTTTTAGGCCCTTTGGGCCCCCAAAAGGGACTTGCAATAGGTGTCACGAGCCTCTCTTAATCCAAAAGCTAACTCAAAGAATAAAGATTTCCCATTAGCCTATATACTAGTCACCGACATCATCCACGATCGATGTGGGATAAACCTAACAACTCCCCTTCACACATCGGGCGATCCCGAAATCATCATCGTCTAGCAATCTCCTTTTCATCAGACTTAGACGGAACTCACGTGGCAATCTCCCTTTCATCAAACTCAAACAGAACTCACATGGCAATCCCCCTTTTATCAAACAGAACTCACATATCATCACCTGGCAAACTCTCCTCAAATCATCAGGTTGAACCCATGAAGGAAACTTCCACGATCGGCGTAGGCATAACCCAGCTTTGATACTACTATTGGGCCCTTTAATCCCCTAAAAAAGGACTTGCAATATGTGTCACAGGCCTCTCTTAATCCAAAAGCTAGTTTAGGTAATAAGGCTTTCCTATTAGCCTATATACAAGTCACCAACATCCTCTACAACCGATGTAGGATAAACCCAACAACTCCCCTTCACACATCGAGCGATCCCGAAACTATCATCGTCTAGAAATCTCCCCTTCATAAAATGAAAGTCACATATAATCACCTAGCAAGCTCCCCTTAAATCATCCGGAACTCACATATCATCACCTAGCAAACTCATTTTAAATCATCAGATGGAACCCATGAAGGAAACTTCGATAATCGGCTTAGGCAAAACCCGAATCCAGCCTGGCTTTGATACCACTGTTAGGCCTTTTAGGCCCCTAAAAGGGACTTGCAATAGGTGTTACGGGCCTCTCTTAATCCAAAAGCTAGCTGAAAGTATAAAGCTTTCCCATTAGCCTATATCATAATTGGTGAATCTATTTTATCTCTCGAGTCTTTTTTATTGTAAAAGATCGTGTTGATCTTGTGGGGTTATTGTAACACTAATCGGGTATGATTAGAGGGCGTATGCATGCACTAGTGGCTAGGAGATACATTGGGTGTGGAGTTAGTGTGAATGGTTGTAAATTAATTGTTTGGTATGGCTTGTGAAGTCAAGCCTAAGGTCAAGGGTTGAAGGACAAGCATGCTTTGTGAAGTAAAAAAGGGTTCCAAACACACGACAAACATTCTAGACTTGCAAGAAACTCAATAATCAAACTAGACTCGATTCAAATAAACATAAAAAATAAGAGCTGAGATGGCATGGTGTCTAGCCAAGCGGTGCGGAGCACCATGAGAGACTAGGGTCGTGGCTCAAATATACCACACCATAAATATGCATGTGGAAAAAAGGGTCGGGCAAGCAACTTGAATTGAGTCAATACTGAACCAAAATTGTTAGGCAAACCCCCCCCTTCCCCCACTTAAGAAAATTTTGTCATAGGAATTTACATAAGTGGGTAAAAACACACAACTACAAGCTGCAAACATATATACAACCAGCCATGCACACATGGTGCAAAAATTTGTCGAAACATCAATCTCCGAGACACACAGTCCAAGAAGTGTACAGATGTTAAGAAGTTCAATTATAGAATCTTACATCCACCAATCACATTGGTCAAGCAATCATAGAACGAACGAGTACCACCCTCTAAGCACATAACTACCAAAAGCACACTGTTACTAGGACATACTTATCGAAAGGAGTCTGGCATTGTCTAAGGGTTATATCATGCATACATTTGCATGCGTAACTAGAGTACGTAATAATACTCTCCTTTTCTTCAAAAGGATAGATGTAGTCCAAGGTGTGATCATTAGAAAAAGGTGATCTAACAAAATCTACCACATACGCCTCAAAAAATATGGTGGTCTAGAGGTCAAGCTAGCTTCATGTTGCATTAGGACATGCAAAGGGATACCCCGGAACAAGGGCATCATGACTGGTTACCTTGGACAAGGGCATATAGGAGGTTGATTATAAGATACAATCACTATGTCATCACCTAAAGCCATGTAATGAAAAATATGTATACAGTGATAAAGTAGTATAAAAATGTGGACGGTCAAGGCGACATCAATTCTGAAGTACCATTATTGTCGTTTACTATGGATCTGACCATCATCCCCGAAAACTACAATGCAAACATCCAGAAGGACGGCTCCTAGAGCTCTAGGCTAATCACTATACAGTAGGCAAGTGTTTCTTGATTGAGTACTAGTTACATGCATTCTAGTGGATGGTGAACAATCATCCCGAAGAACCTCTATCACACCTCTGGTCAATGGTAACCCATAGCAAAATTGGATAAGTGTCTCATCGCTTCGTTTGTTCTTGTAATGGGTCATCCCATACCAATTTATAGTACTCCATCTAGACTCACTTAGCTACTACCACTATGGTAGACTCACAAGTAGGGCTATAAATGGTCATATGGATGCTAGTACAACGCAAAGGTGCACACCATAGAAATATATAATACTACACACCCACATCTCTAAAGCCGGGTGCCCACCTATATGCTAGTGTAGGCAACCTGGATCTCTGACCTCGGCCTAACTGCACTGGTGGTCGCCCATCTGTTTGCCTAGATGCTAAACTCTATACTGTCCATCTATCATACTATGAGGTTGATTGTCTTACTTATCTCATTTTCATATACCGCAGAATCAATGACATACAATTGTTTCATCTCAATCTCTGATTCTTGCACTTAATTACTAGTCATATTGTTCAATCTATATTCCTTTTCTTATAGTTTCTACCATATAGCATAACCATATTTTTTTCCTTCCATGAAACTACAGTACTCTATCGTTCACTTATTTATCCTACCACTATCCCACTATAGCATACTGGCTCAATTGTAGCCAAGGCACTTGGATGATGGTTGAGCTATTCAGATGATGATCAAGCTACTCTGCTTACATGCAAGCTAATATCTAATGACTGACTACCGAACTCTACTAGCTCATATGTTATTTGTCCATTTTAGCTTGTTCCTTACCAAAGTTATCTCATATTTTTGCGACTTCTAACTGATAGTGCATAGGAGACCATACTGGCGGCTACACTGTTAGCCTATCTATTTGCCTACCTGATGATCCAATAAAGATGATGGTCATGTTCAAACTATCTTCAACCTCTAGGGTGGTCTTTTACACTCATACAATGGTTCATCTCTATGGATGCAACTAGTGTCCCATCGTGACTCTAATTGACTCGCAAATGACTCATTAATTTGACAAAAGGAGAATTTGTCATGAGGTGTCTCTAGGATCTACTGGGGTTATTAGATCATTCAACTTAGTCTGACATCTAATACCTACTGGGTAAGATCATGTTTACAAGGGCGAATGAACTATAGATATTTAAATTTAATTAACCATTTTTAAGAAATGGCTTAAGGGTCATTACGTTGTACTTTGGGCCAGGACATTACAAATGGCATCAGAGCCTCCTAGTTTCGTGTTAGATGGTGGGCTGGACTAGGGACGTTGGCTAGGCTGCTGGTCACAGGCCAAAGATGGGCGTAGGCTGGGGCTAGCAATAGGCCAAGTGTAGCAATTTTAGAGACAAAATTTTCTAAGGTGGGTGCATTGTGAGATCCCTCTACTTAGTTCCACATCTAATACATGACGAGGTAAGATCCTGTTTATAAGTGGGAATGGAGCATAGATCTTTAACTTTGGTTAACCACTTTTGATGAAATGACTTAGCCCATTAGTTTCCACTTTAGGCTGGGTCATTATAGGGGTAACTAGTGATCTCTTAAGAATTCACCTTAATGCTTATTGGCAGAAGGATTTAGAGATACTATTGATTCATACTAGAGGAACAAAATGAGGTTGGTTCACTTCACTAATAGCTTACATTTGACGAGACGGTTCTATGCTTTCACTAATTCCTAAGTACATTGCTAACTCAACGGGGTGTGTCATACTCCAGTCATTCACTTTCTCGCTTCGTCTTGGTTTCATAGTACTAGTTGTGCTTACTAGTAGAGCATATCTTCGAATATGGCATAACTGATGTTATAAAACAAAAAAATATGTAAAACCGTGGCACATTGGCATGATTAGTGATGTGACTCTCTCCCAAGAGTAGTCATGTTTTAAAACATCACCTAGGTTTCCTATCTCCACCCTAAAAAGAAATATCAGGCCTATGAAAACACACATACATCCACAACATCAAATATATAGGGGTGTGAGGAATGCCTAGGATAATCATAAAATCCTACACTATTGTGTTTGCAGGATGGGGTGGTCAAGTTTCCACTAGTGATGAATGAGGACATGTCATGACATGGTGTCCTGGATTGCCACAGTGGATGCAAGCCTTGTACCCTTTTGGCATATGCCCATGTGATGCTTCAGGCATGTAGGGCATACTAGGTACTAATGAAATCTCATGGCCTTATGTGTTGGTACTAAGGTGGTAGACACTTACTCCCTACAGGTATGGTAGACACATGTAATCCTTCGGCAAACATCCCAATGTCTCCTCCAATGGTATGGACATGTGGGGCGATCCCGTTAATCTTTAGTCTGCATATACAGATACACGGGCTAGGATGGTTGGGCCTATTGGGGAGCATTGGCTTCATATGCCAGGTCATTATGTTCCTAGCCAAACTCTTATAACTAACCATGCTCAATGATCATGAGATCCATGAACCCACTCTATTACCTCAGTTCCTATGTTGTAGGCCTAGTTGGCGTGTACCTAGACTTTGAGTTCTAGGCAATACCATACACATCATGTCATTCTTCTATGTCAAGGCCCTCTACGACCCAATTACCTTTATCGATCTACGATTAGGGGTGGTCGTAACAGTGATTTGTAAGAAATGCATCAACTATTGACCTCTAGTTGCTAATGCCTCCTGAGAATTTCCTCACGTACTACTCTCTACATCTACCCCAAAATCCAATGGGGTAAACTCACCATGTAGTCTACCTCACGTGGTTCTACAAACCTATCCTCTCAAGCCTATTAGTGGATAACTTTTGTGTACCCTGGTTCAAAATTCTATACCTGGCTTGTGCGTACCATTTTATATTTTCCTTAACGGGAACATAATTATTTTTGTAGAAAATACATAGTCATACGAATATGATAGAGTCTGGAATATAGATCCATCAATCACTTATTCTTAAATAGGGGCATTCTGGAAATGTCTTTTTATACAATTTTTTCCAGGACATAATAAGGAAGGGTAAAGAAAAGGAAATAGAAGTTTGAAGGTGTGAGGATGAAAAGACAAGAAAATCGAAATGGACAAGAGTGGGGAAAAGAAATAGAAGGAGAGAGATAGAGAGAGAGAGAGAGGAGAAGGGTGTGGACAATGAGGGTTTAGGGTTTTCACTCTATCATTCTTAATATTGTTGGTAAATCATATCTGGTTCGATCATATGTTAGTCTATTTGTAGCACAACTCCAGGCATAGTTAAACCTTTTTATCAAAAGAATTTTAGCTAATCTCCTCACATACATATCACAACTTCCACTAAGTTTGGTTAATTTTAAATGTAAGAGTTCATCTCCATCCATACCATAAAACTCATAACCAAAACAAACAAAAGGCAAACACACAAGAAGAAAAAATAGCTGAGGAATGCAACCTGCTTGGTGTCGTGAAATGGAAGACAACCTCAAGGTGCAATAAAACACATGAATGCATAAATGAAATGCAACAACTGAGGAATTTAACTACGTGAAATGACATAGCATGTCAACACAATGTGAACACCACCTCAGCCAAAAACAAAAGATAACACAAAGGAAAACATTAGTATTTGTAATTTAATATGTTTGAGCGTACATCACTTCCCAAATATGGGGTAAGCTTCTCAATAGCTTCTTGTAGATTTCCCAAATTTTGGGTTAAGCATTCTAATTGTTGGTCATAGATTTCCTAGATTATGGGGTAAGTATTTGTCTTCAGTAGAACTAATACAAAGAATATTAAGATAAAGATTATATAAATAAATATATAACCAAAACACAAACAACAACCACAAGAAACCCAAGTTGTGTTTAAGAAGCCTTTCTCATTTGCTCAAATCCGCCAGCACAACAACAATAGCAACAACACTATGCATGAATAAAATAAATAATGTTATTATAAAATACTGGTCTAGACACATAAATAAATAAGCCAAACTAGCAAACGAGTCACCAAGTCTCACGATAATATCAACAAATACTAGGCGTGCATTGTCAAAAATTGCAACCAGCTCTCAGTACCATTAAACCACAAAAGAAATGTCATATCAAAATGAAGATAGACTTACTAATATTAAAGATAGACTTCTCACACGAAGAATGCCACCACACCAAGGCAAGTCCCCATCTGAAGTGCCAGGAAAGATTCCCAGCCTAGAGATTGCCCAAATGATGGATCCGAGTTTCTCCAACACCCACACATAAGTTAGGCGCACACCAAAATCAAGTATACAATATATATATAATAATATTGGTCATAGGATTAGGAAATAATATAATGTAGGCCCGGCCAAATTAGGCAACTTTCTAGTGGATTTTAAACTATTAAATAAACTCTCGAGGAATCTTATCCGAGAGAGTGGCTTATCTAACAGACAAAAACAACTAAAGGGCCTGATATAAAAGGTAAAAAATTGATGCGTATATCCAGTTGTATCGCCCTCCGATAAAAACTCTAAATGTTATGATCAATGTCATGCAAGAGTGAAAGTAAAAAGATCATGAGAGAATCTTACTACCCTAAATAGATGTTTCTTCAGCCACGCCAATCAATGGCCAACACCAACTCTAAATCCTAAATTGTCCAAACCCACTCTTAAAAACTATTTTCTAACTAAATGATGCATGACAATGCATGATGTATGCTCAGTAACAGTCATCCACAAGTACCAATCTCATTATACATAGAACTCAGCATAATAATATTTTTCTCAATTATTTCATACTCAAGGTAAGTCAACAAGTATACATCAACACAATTATTAAAATGCAGTTATCTAGCAAAATACTATTTTGCTGTCAAAGATGACATAATAGAAAATCAATTCAATTTAATATTATTAAAGTAAAGTAATATTTATTTATAACACATGTAAAACAATAATCTCATTTCTCGATTTAAAGCCTCTAAGTCTAATATTTCCTCACAACATGCATTTCTAAACAAAATGTACATTTCTAGAATTTATTTGCAAAAAATAATATTTTAATACCCTAAAAATATTATTATTTATTATATTTTTTAATGCTAATATAATATAAAATGAGCCTTAGCAAACTTGACAGTGTTTCTTTAACACTTACCAACTAAGTTACAGATACATGAATGTTCTCATAAATTTTCTAACCATCATAAGAATTTTTACCATTTAATTATCCTTGAAAAATAGAAATTCATATGGGCATATCAATTGCCTAATATATAAGATAATTGCACCCTTTTTAGATTTTCAGCATGCATGTTCACAATCTATATAAATTTTTTATTTATTGTATAATAGACATAAACTTAAATCATTAATTACAAAATACTAGCAAATCAATAACTAGATATGTTAGAACCATGATGAATATGTCAAATTTTCAAGATCATATCAAAGTAATCACAACCAATATGATCTAGGATAATAAAAAGATGATGAATATGTCAAATTTTCAAGATCATATCAAAGTAATCACAACCAATATGATCTAGGATAATAAAAAGATGCAATTTGTACAATTAATAATAGATTATGCAAAGGATTACACATAAATTCCACGAAAGAACCTTAATATTATCATCCAAAACATCACTATGCATGATGTATGATGATGCAAGAGAATAAAAATCAAAAGAAGGAATTATTTATCCACAACAAAGAAGATATCACATAAGAAAATTCTCCCTCCCTAAAGAATGACTATTGCAAAGAAATTTGGAATGGAATGGATTAAGAGTGCTCTCCCCTTTATAGATTACACACACTATTCCAAACAAAGAGAAATCATGAACTAACCAACTACCCACTAAACTAAATATGCACAATGATAGCATATGCACATTATGAAACAAACTCTTCAGGAATTAAACAACAATAGTGTGTGTTTCCGAACAAGCCACCCCAATACCCAAAAAATAGTCAACCTAAAATAACGCATCAACTACCACAACATGACTAAAATAACCTATAAAATCACAACAAAATTAAACACACCAGACCAGAAACACAACAAAAAAGCACAAACCAATGCACATGTTTATGAACAAGCATGGCCCACCTAGCCCCACAACACAACAATTAAACTAACCAAATCAAACCAAACCAAGGCATGACTAAAACAGCTTGAATCCAAAGTGAACCGTCCCGAATAAAACCACTAGCCAAAGGCTTGAGTTTTATAACCTTTCCTTCTTAAAAAACCCCAAAATTTACCTTAAGTAAAAATGATCGCAAGGCCATAATGTTAAGCCACAAATACGACAAACACACCAAGCAAGACATGTGTGTACGCCAAGCTGACATTGATGCCTCCACATGCTTTTATGTCAATTCCTTAATGCCACGTTGTGCCCAAAGCACTCGAACTAGACCAAACGCCTTACGATGAAGTTACAACAGCAAAAAACCAAAGTAATCAAAGAAGGCCAATAGAATGAAAAAATTCCACACTAAGTCAAGATCATTAGCATTACACAAATCTCACAACCCTCACTACGTAAACCAACCACTAAGTGATTTCATAATCAGAATTAGAGCTCTCACAAGGTTCTTAATGATTCTACCCAAGAGTCAATATCACATATGGTCAACATATGATTGGAACCATAGGAATTGCAAAGCTAAACTCAGAACTCTAACTATGAGGTTCCTACCAACCGAAACAACTATTTTAAAGAACGAATTGTCCATGACGACTCACAATTCTGCATCGAGACAACCAATTGCCATCATAAATGACTATCACAACGCCCAAACTCATTATTCATGTCAAGGAAGAAGGTAGTGATCAATGCGTGCTCAACAAAATTTTGAGACAAAAAACATTGGTATCAAAGTACCACAATAATTATATGAGATAATGGTAAATCATACCCATCAAGTTGTCGAGGTCAATGTATAATATCATGATATATATATATATATATATATATATATATATATATAAAGCTAAAGATGATCAACTCAATAAACAATATCAACAATAGTTGTTGGTAAGGAATACCAAATAAGGTAGAAAAACGTATCATACCAAAAGGTAATGGCACTAACAAAGGTGACGACACTCCACAACATCAATAAAAATAAGGGTAAAGATACACGTCCAGTGATATCAATAATGTCAATCACTATAGGTGTGCACACCTATAGTAAAAGAATATTCCACGACATTGCATAGAAACAACTCTTACAAGCTCTAAGATAATCAAAAATACTAGGGCAAGTGTTTTTAAACATAGTAATAGTCATATACATCCAAACGATTAGGGTGCATACGACCCAAAGAACCACTATCTAACTTCAAATCTAACCCACTTGTTTATTACACATCAGTCCATAATACTTACTATTCTCAAACCATAAGACTACTAAAATTACGGTAGTCAACAACTAAATAATCTTAGGATATGATAAACACAATCCTCAAGAAAAATAACAAAGAATATAATGGATAAAGAAATCAAGCAAGGTCTCACACCAAGATAAGAATGCACCAACACTACATCCATGTCAAAACTACAGCAAGTCAAACTTTTCCTCCTCATAGCTGCTTTCCAATCAAGACATCCATTTTTGAATCAAATCCTTCTTTACCACCTGCAAAAATGCAAGCTAACTCAGTACCTCAAAGATACCCTATCATAACTTACAAATAGAGCTTCCTAATTCAAAATAGGAATCCTATAGGAACCAAGGTCTACTATAAACTAAAGGGTACAACTCACTCAAGAACAACCGCAACTTAGCGGTTGGCAAACAAGGTCATCTACCCTACCACAAAAACCCAAACTAAACAAGCAATTCTTACCTAGAGTAGCCCAAAAGAAAGAAGAATATGAGAAAAATAGAAAATACTTTTCTAAGTTCGGACAACCAACTTTCACAGTGACCAACTTTCCACAACCACAAGTATCCCTTTAATATTTGTGTGTGTGTGTGCGATGCTAACTCAAAACTTTAATCATAATGATCCAAATGCCATAGCAACCCACCAAAGACGTTATTCCTCTTGACCCAAAACTATCTTCCAATTTGACATACCTCAAAACCATATCTAAATTAGACCTCACCTGAATGCTAAATTACCTCCAGACTCATAACCCAATATACTTTGAAATTAGCAATAATCTAACCACAAGAAAATCTTCTAATTTCATGCATTTGTGACCTCCTCGTGACAAATATCCATTGCCCATATGTGACTCTATTACTATAGCAATCCATGTAAGCACAATCTTTTCCACAAGTATACCTTCTCCCATTACTATGTCCACTATATCTCTATCCAAACCCACAACACATTATTACCACGCACTTTTTCCCATGACCCTTGTGTGAATTTAACTAAACCCCAAAAGAACATCCAACTACCCATGATTATTTGCCATGTCCACCCATACACATCTAAGCCTTTTGTTTATGCCCATCTTTCCATATCCAACCATCTAACCATGTCTCTGGTCCATACGCAATACCCTACCTATAATATAATGTACACCATATCTGAGAATATCAATTGTCATGATAACACATAAATTGATGGAGTAGAGCTCGTACTACCCATCCTAAAATATCTATGATATTCCCATACCTCACGTCTCACTTAGCCCATAACCAATAAAATCTCTATTCTATCAACGTGGCCATTTACTTAGGCCCCAATACAAGAATAACTAAGGATCATGTCACATAATGGAATAGATGTACTCACAACACATCTTGAAATTACCGCCAATGCCCTCTTCTCCCCAGTATTCTTCTTGCTTCATGTACTCCACAGTTGTATACATAACTTATGCTCCATGTATCACAGTGCTACTCAAAATCCCAAGGTCACTCGACCTTTGAGTTCCGTCTTTTTTTGGACCCTATTTCAAAATCCATTACTAAACAACTCTCCACATCTTTGTCGGTTTTCATTTTTATCTTGCAAACACCAACCAATGATAATAATTTGTCCCACATTATTGCTCCATCTCTAAGCAATTTGGCCAATAAGTCAACTTCCTAAACAAAGATTGTCATGCTCATTTACTTGATTGCACCTCTACCTATTTCCTTTAATCAAATTCTACCAAAAGCTGCTTTGACTATCTCGGGTACATCACCCTACCACAATGGTTCTGTCCATGACACATCACTCGTCACCATCCTAAAAATCTCCTCCATTGGCAAGTGTTGTACCTCATGTGTAGATGCTCCTCAAGAAAAAGACAACAAAAAACCATGTCATGTGATTGGTTCCATTTGTTGCATTCCCAAGGACCCGTGTTAGTGATTCTATCATACCAAAAAGTGGACAAAACAATTCTCAGGCATGACACAACCCCAACGTAAAACCATTCCATGCATTAGTAATCTAACCAATCACAATCATTTTGTACCAATCATATCAATTTCTTCAATGTGTATACTATTTCAAATATGTACTTCAAAACAAACAAGAACAACAACAAGAAGGAACAAAAAATATACCTCCCTACAGAGACGAGGGGCAACTTTATTCACACATACTTTAATAGCACATTTTCCATCTCCTTCGACCAAGATATAACTCAAACACCAATGTTCTATTTAAACATGCAGTGAACCAAAATACTAATATTAAAAAAATGATCTACATCTTGAATCAAGTCAATGGAAAAATGTCAAATTTGATGGACCGAGCAACCCTCTTATGTCTTGAAATGGAAGACAACCTCAAGGTGTAGCAAAACGCATGAATGCATAAGTAAAATGCAACAACCTAAGGAATTTAACTACGTGCAATGACATGACATGCTAACGCAATGAGAACACCACAAGACAACACAAAGGAAAATATTAGTATATATAATTTAACATGTTTACACATACATCACTTCCTAAATATGGTGAGCATCTCAAATGATTCTTGTAGATTTCCCAACTTATGGGTTAAACATTCTAAATGCTTGTCATAAATTTCACAGACTATCGGGCAAGCATTATAACTTCTTGGCTTTAGTCGAACTAATACAAATAATATTAAGATAAAGATTATATAAATACATATATAAGTAAAACTTGTCGCTGCATATCCGCCAGCAACAACAATAGCACCTACATGTAAATAAAATAAATAATTCAAGTACAAATTAATGGTTTAGACACATAAATAAATTAGCCAAACTGACAAATGAGTCACCAAGACTTGCAATAATATCAACAAATATTGGGCATGAAGAATCACAAATTACATCGTGCTCTTCATGCCAATAAACCACAAAAGAAAAATACCATAACAAAACAACTAATTATCTGATAATATTCCGACAAAGGACTTACTAATATTACAGACAAACTTCCCACCTAAAGCATGCCACCAGACCAAGGCAACTCCCCATCTGGAGTGCCAAGACAGACTCCCGACTTGGAGAATGCTCAAACTATGGTCCTAATTTCTATAACACCCACACACAAGTTGGGCACACACGAAAACCAAGTAAATTATTATATTGGGCTTATGATAAGGAAATAATATAATCTAGGCCCGACCAAATTAGGCAACTTTCCTATGGATCTTAAACGATTAAATAAAGTCACGAGTGATCTCATCTTAGAGAGTGACTAATACAACATATAACAATAGCTAAAGGGCCTAATATAAAAGTTACCAGAATGATGCGTATATCCAATTGCATCGTCCTTCGATAAAAACCATCAATGTCATGCAAGACTCAAAGTAAAAACATCAAGAGAGAATCCTACGAATTAGAATAGACGTTTCTTCGATCAGACCAATCAACAGCCAACACCAACTCCAAATCCTAAGTCATCCATCGTAAATAAAAAACTATCATCTAATTAAATGATGCATGACAATGCATGATGTATGCTAAAAAATAATCAGACACAAGAATCAAATTCAATATACATAGAATTCAGATTAAGGAAATTATTATACTCAATTAATTCATATTAAGGAAATTCAGCAAGTATACATCATCATTTTGATTAACAACGCATATATCTACCAAAGTACTAATTTATTATCAAAGATCACATAATATTAAATCACTCCAATTTAATATTATTAAAGTAATATTCATTTATAACACAAGTAAAACAATAATCTCATTTCTCAATTTAAAGCTTCCAAGTCTAATATTTACCCACAACATGCATTTCTACACAAAATGTACAAATCCAGACTATATTTACAAAAAATATTATTTTAATATCCTTAAAATATTATTGTTTATAATATTTTTAATGTCATTATAATATAAAACGAGCCTCAACGGAGTTGAAACTTTTTATTTAACACTTAATAAGTTACACAGACATGAATGTTAACATAAATTTTCTAGCCACCATAGGTATTTTTACCATTTAGAATAGAAATTCATATGGACATATCATCTACGGCTTAATATATAAAAATTTGCACTCTTACTAGATTTTAAATATGCATTTTCACAATTTATATAAATATTCTATTTGTTGTATAACATATATCAACATCAATCAATAATTACAAAATAATACCAAATCAATAACTAGATATGTTAGAACCATGATGAATATGTCAAAATTTCAAGATTATATCAAAGTATTCACAACCCATATGATCTAGAATTATAAAAGGATGCAATTTTTACTATTAATAATAGATCATACAAAGGATAACACACAATTCCATAGAAGAACCTTAAAATAATTATAAAAAAAATTGGTATGTAAGATGCATGAAGATGCAAAAGAACAAACAATCATGAAAAAGAATAACCTATCCACAACAAAGAAGATGTCAACCCCCCATAAGAAAATTCTCTCTCCCTAGAGAATGACTAGTGCAACTAAGGAAAGAAGAATTTGGAATGGCATGGATAGAGAGTGCTCTTCCCCTTTTATAGATTACACACACAGTTCCAAACAAAGATAAATACATGAACTAACCAACCATCCACCAAACTAAATAAGCACAATGAAAGCACACTCACATTATGAAGCAAACTTTCTAGGCAACTACGCAAACCACAAACCACTCCAACTACTACGAACACTCTCAACTTGAAGTAATGCATCAACTACCACAAAACAAATAAAATAACCTATAAAATTACAACAAAGTTAAACACACCACACCAACCAATACAACAAGAAATTATCTGTGCATATAGCACAAGTTTCCAAACTAGCCACGGCCCACCTAGACCCACAACACACCAACCAAACCAACCAAATCAAACCAAACCAAACCAAGGCACAACTAAACCAACCCAAATCAAAACCACAACCAAAGGCTTGGGTTTTACAAGTACAATAATCATACCATACCATATAACATGCATAACTGACACCTTGCATTCCGAAGGTTAGCCATCTTAATAGTCAAAGAAGTTGGCTATGATACCAAGTTGTAACACCCCAATTTGACCCGAAAGATGAACCGAATCTTGACGTTATAATTTTGAGAGCTATTTGTTGAGCTACCAACATACAAACTTTAGAGAAGCGGATTTCAACCTTTAAGGAGGCTTATGATGGCAACTTTATCAGTTTTGATACAATGCATGCTGATCATACTACCATAGGAATGCTCTTACACTTAAGGTTCCAAATATGAGCACTCCACATCATGGGAGAGGTAGCAACTCATTGGTAACTAAAAGGGTGAATTTATAGATACAATGATCACTCCAAAATACACAAAAGCAAAACCCCCAATGTAGCTAAAATGTTGAGCTTTTCATAATGTGGATATATGATTCGGTTCTTATGCTTAGTTTCGACTATTGAGTTAGGTATCTTATTCTCAGATGAAGCTGATCTTGTAGAAAAGCAAACATTGCCACATATTTACTTGTTTCACATACTCTGCAGGTAGGTAGATTCTTCAAGGAGTATGAATCGTAGGCTCCTCCAGTCCATATTTCTCTATCACACACACATAGCTAGAACAAAATATGCTTCGCTTACCTCAATTAATCCTTGTCATGTTCCAGGACTTTGAGGCTTATACACCTTGTAAATAATTGTTAGCCTTTGCTCCAAAGTTAATACCCTAGATGACATTAATAATGATAATAAAAATGAAAACACACAAACCACAAGTAACATAACCAACATAATACCATATGCATTAGGGCACCTGCCCACAATACATACATCACATAATCTCATTAACTTGAAATACATAAGACCATAAAATCAACATAAATAAGTCATACAACCCAATTATATAGATTTGATACAACTCTCACCATAATACAAACACATGGTATCATCCCCTCCCATGCGCCTATCAATCAATCTACTTTATCAGCCACTGTCATGATACATATATATAAGAAAATTGTCAGTAATCAAAAAATTTGATTACCAGTCTGAAAAATAACTACTAATAAAATAAGACTGGCATATGAGTATCTTAATACTCATGAGAATCATGAAACTTCTAGAATACATTACAAGGTAGTAAGTTTAGGCCGAAACGACCAAATATCATAAAACATGTCAGATCAACTCAATGGCATACTTACACTTACCCCTCATCTCCTCCATATATCACCCGGCATGGTCCTCAAGTGGCTCGGAATAATGATAGTGCTACGATTTTTAAAACACGCTACATTCGCAGTACCCTACTTATAGTGCAGTGCTTTAGGATGTAAACGTATACTAATGCAATTTATAAATTCTCGCATCACTCACTCTTATATTTGTGAAAATAGTAAAACTCGTATACTTATACATTACGCTGAGGTAGGAGCTTATGTCATAGACTTGCAAGATCTTTTGATTAGAAAATCATCATGGTATCTCATACTTGAAATTTCATTAAACTGTAGAAAAATTTGGCTAAATGACTTAGCATCAGAGGGATTTGTAACACACCAGTGACGCCTTCTTATGTCTAAAACTCAATGAAAGAGTCACTAATGGAGCTCATTCTATGTATCGTACCAAGGAGATGATACCCAAATTACAATCGGATCACATCGGCATGCAAAACAAGGCAATGCCTCCATAGCCCATGTAATTGGGCCTGGGTGGGCTTTGAAGTAAAGGTCTAGATGTAAGTGGCTTTAAAAATTCCTACCAAATTATCTACCTAACTAAAGGCCCTAAAAATTTACAAGAATGCTACACATCTTGAGGTCTGGATGAAATTTCATAAAAATTCACCACCCACACTACGTTCTACAATTTTTGAAAGTGGAGGTAGGGAATTAGGATTACACCCCTTATTCTTGTACACTCCCAAATTTCGAACTATCTAGCTACATAAATGAATTTTAATTACCTTCAAATTTTACATGCTACCAATAAACAATTAGTGATTCCTCATACCAGTCAAACAGATTTTATAAAAATCTTTTAGTGGGCTCAACTAGGAGTACAAACTCAAAAAATAACCACGCATACCAGAAACAAAATATACACATGCCACGGTTAGGGTTTTTGTTCAGGCCTTTACTGAGGTCATTTTAGTTTAATATTATAGTGAGTCATAGCCAGCACCTAACACACCAGTCATGCAAAAGATGGGGTACAAAGCATACCTACACTGGGGGCAAAATTGGAGAAATTGGCGAACAGGCTATTGCAAGCAATAAAGCTGACACCTTGGATACCTACACTGGGGGCAAATTTGAGAAAATTAGTAGACACACTATTGCAAGCAATAAAGTTGTCACCATGGATACCTACACTGAGGTAAATTTGGGAAATTGTCGGACAGGCTATGGCACGCAATAAAGCTATCACTTTTCTCCAATTTTGACTCCCATACAATATGATACAAGCCAAAACAATAGAAACATGTTTCATCAATATTGTAGATCTTCCTCTTATGAGCAAGATGAACGTGGTAGCATACAAAAATACATTGTAGAGCAAGAGCAAATCTACCAAGATTGTGAAAATAGGTGACCATGCCATGCTAAAAAATAGATAACTATTTTTTAAGCATGCTAAAATTATGAAACTACACCTAAATGCTCCTAACTCACCCAGCTGCATGGAAAAAATATCATAAAAATAAAATACAAGCAATACACAGAGAAACAAGTAAAAACAAGCACAACACAAAAAGGCCAGGGAAAACTTACCTCCAAAGCACCATCCCAGAAACGTAATTCCCAAAGATGTTAGTGCAAGGGCACCAACAAGTTATCGTTGCCTCGAAAGATGGGTGCGCGCACTTAGGGTTCTCACCCTAAGACGGTTGAGGTGACTTTGAGAATTGTGCTACGGGTCTCGTAGGGGCAAGGATCCAAACATATGGCAAACAATCTAAACTTGGAAGAAACTCTATCTTGAACCAAACTAGACTCAACTCAAATAAAGACCAAAAATAAGAGCCAAGACGACATAGTATTTAACCGGGAGGCACCAAGCACAGGAAAGATTAAGGTTGTGGCCTCACACATACCATGCCATACATACGCATGTCACAAAAGTTTCAGGCAAGCAACTTGATCCGGGTCTAGATGTTAGACTAATTTTAATAGCATGCAAGTGTACATGGTCGTAACAAGTAATATAATGATAAATCGAGTATCGTCCCACAGGGAGATGAATTTCCTTAAATTAATTAAAGAAAATAAAATTAAGAACAAAACAAAAATAATTAACCTAACAGAATCTAAATACTAACTTTAAATTAAAAGAGAAGTCAAAATTATAAAACTCGTTCTAGAGTCAAATTTCCCTTAACATGATTTTAATCTTCATCATATCTTACTTCTTATCTTTTATTCCCTCGGATTGTCGATCTAGGATAATTATACGACATGGTGGCTCCGTTCCTTCATGCTTCCATTATTTTGCCTCAATTTCTACCTCCCGGTGATAATTGATTGATCAACAAATAACGCTTAAGATTGCCCTTACAATCGCATACGGTGTTGTGTATCTTCCAACCACAACGACAAACAAGTCAAAAGACTCGTCAGTATGATGAATTATCAATGACTAATCTTTTGACTTGTTTGTCGTTGTGGTCGGAAGATACACAACACCGTATGCGGTTGTAAGGCAATTCTTAATGCGTTATTTTGTTGATTAATCAATTATCACCGGGAGGTAGAAATTGAGGCAAAATAATAGAAGCATGAAGGAGCGGGAGCCACCATGTCGTATAATTATCCTAGATCGACAATCCGAGGGAATAAAAGATAAGAGTAAGATATGATGAAGATTAAAATCATGTTAAGGGAAATTCGACTCTAGAACGAGTTTTATAATTTTGACTTCTCTTTTAATTTAAAGTTAGTATTTAGATTCTGTTAAGTTAATTATTTTTGTTTTGTTCTTAATTTTATTTTCTTTAATTAATTTAAGGAAATTCATCTCCCTGTGGGACGATACTCGATTTATCATTATATTACTTGTTACGACCATGTACACTTGCATGCTATTAAAATTAGTCTAACAAGTTTTTGGCGCCGTTGCCGGGAGATCGAATTTTCTTAATTAATTTAGGATTAGAATTTTGAGTGTTTTCTTTTCTTTTTAGATTTTAGTGTCTGATTATTTTTAAAAAAATAATAAAAATAAAAAAGAAAAAAAGGAAAAATAAACTATATCATTGTCTTCTTCCTTCTATTATTTATTATCATTTATTTATTAGTGACGGTCACCCTTGTCTTCTTGTGATTCAAAGATTGAAAGGACTTGAGAAACTTGTGTGCCGCTGGAAGAAGAGCACAAGAAGCCATAGAGGAAGAAGCCATGCATTCATGGAGGACTACCGGAGTTTTAGAATTAGATGCACTTACTACTTTATCTGATCAGGTTAGTGCTTTAACTAATGAAGTTCAAATTCTTAATATACAGAGACAGGTTAAGGCTGTGGAGCCAAGGTGTGAATGGTGTGGACAAGGACATTTTACAGGTCAATGTGCAACAGATCAAGTTAATTACGTAGGCAACTTTATTTGGAACAACAATCCCTATTCCAACACCTACAATGCGGGCTGGTGCAATAACCACAATTTTTCATGGAATAATTCTTCACAATCGGCTGCTGTCCCCAATAATCCACCACCACCATCACAGCATTATCAACCCCCTTCACTTTCTTTTCAGCAACAACAACCAGATTTGGTCCAAATGTTCAATTCCATGCAACAAACCATGCAACAGACTATGCAACAATTTATGCAGAATCAGCAACAACAACAACAACAGTTTATGCAACAAGTTATGGTGCAATTAAACAAGGAACCAAGTGAGCGACCCAAGGGTGTACTTCCTAGCCAACCAGAACAACCAAGGAATGATGGTCAAGCTATAACAACCCAGAGTGGTATTACTTTACAGGAACCAATTCAGCCCAATGAAATTAAGGAAAATAATGAAAAACCAAATAACAAATATGAAATCAATACATTGGTTAGCTTACTCGGATGCAAAGGGGATCAGTTTAGTAACTCATTACATAAATCGATAAATTCTCTTTGTGAAGAAGATATTGATGTGGATGAGATGGTTAAAGTATTAGATTCACAACCAATTTTGCCTCAACGATTAAAAGTTATGGAAACCTCAGATCTACCATTCCACAGATTGCTGCCATCAGTTGAAGTACCACCTATTTTGGAGCTAAAGCAACTTCCAAAACATCTCAGGTATATTTTCTTAGGGCTTGATGACACTCTTCCTATTATTATATCTTCAGAGCTAACTATATTGCAGAAAGAGAAGCTGATTAAAATACTAAAAGATCACAAGTCAGCTATTGCTTGGACTATAGCAGACAAACATGGCATCTGGTGTGGTTGCTGGTCATTTTCTCCTGGACAGAAGTTTTTTCCACATGGTGCAATTGAAATGAAGACTGAACAAAGGGATCGATCATTTAAAGTCAATAAAGCATGGGTCAAGTCCAAATTCAGTTATTCATGATAATCATCCACCGACTAATGATATGAGGGAGTTCTCTTTCACTTCTTTTTCTTTATTTTTATTTTTGAGGACAATGTTTAGTTTAAGTTTGGGGGTGATGCCTTAATTTTATGCATATTGTTCATGCTTGACTCATGTTTAGATTTAGATATACATATATATAGTGTAGTTTAGTATAAAAATTTTATTATGCAATAGTATTTTAGTCTCTTGGTTCAATGATAGATACATGTGAATTAGTCTTACCTTTCTTGGGAAAACTTGATTAATTGATATGAGGGATGAACTGAGTAAAAGATTGCATTTGAGAGTTGGTTCTCTACCTTATAATATTTTCACAATCCTTTGGTTTAGATGATTTCAATGAATGTTTTGCAATAAGGATTGTACATGATGGTCATGACTTTTAGAATTTGCCCTAGCGACTTTCGAGGCGAAATATTTGGTTTGCCATGTTGATGGAAAATGATATAGGCATTTCTTTTGATGAGTCTGGGCCTTTCTTCAAGCCTACCTAATATGAATTATCCTTTGTACACAATTTCATGGCCTTTATTATACATATTTGTTTGATTACCCTTATTTTAGCCTTGGCCTTTTTATTGAAAATATATCTTGCTGTTTGAGTCCTAGCACCCTAGTGTTTTGAATTCGTTCTAAATTCTAACAGGGATGAAACTTTGAGTAGTATAGGGGAAGGCATTGCGTGTTATAGAGTGGTGATTGAGTAGATAGTGTGGACTTTCCTGACACTTTGCTTTGTAAAAAAAAAAAGAAAAAAGAAAAAAAGAAAAGAAAAGATGAGGCAATGATCCTCCACCAGTAAACACAAGATGAAGCAAGAGTCTTCCACTGGTTTGAAAGAAAAGAGAAAAAGAAAAAGTAAAGAAACAATAGGTAGTCAATGGAAAACTCAAAGCAAAGTTAGTTCTTATACTGGGTCACTTCGATACCACATTTACGGAAGTTTGTGATCGTATTACTCAGATTTGTTAGCACACGTAACCTAAAACCAGCTAGTCACAC